>OFHU01001874.1:0-125163 GCA_900245905.1 Lacerta viridis
GATGGATGGGTGCTTGAATGGATTACCGGGAGGGGTGCATTTCCTCCTGCAGCTGGATGAGGACGTGACTCTCTGCTTAAGGGATTATGAAAGCCACTGAGTTAGGAGTCCAAAAATTATACAGTATCGAAATAACATACTTCTGATGATCGGAGGATGGCGGGGACCGAGGGGTTAGAAAGGTTATTTTATAAGGAGCAGATAGACACTCGAACCATGCAGCTAGGACCTTGCGTTGCTGAGATATTGATTTTTATGTTATTTAACCTTAGAGCTGTCAAACTGCCCGCCCACAGTCTAAGCGAGTCCACTGGTTACAATGTTGCAAGTTATAATTAATAACTTCCCTTGCTAGATACATTTTACTTTCGATTCCATTGTTCTCGCAGCAGGGAAGCTGTCAAAATCCACTTAGCATGCAGTCAAGCGTGAAGGTGTTGAGAAGCAGAGCTGAACGTTCCATTTTGGAGGCCTGGCTGAATGCATGCTCCTGATTGGTCGGCTTGCCGTTCATTGAGAAAATGGAGCGCACGAGGAGCGCTTTGACAGGAGGCTTCTCGGAGGGTTTTCGGGGCGCAGATCGGGACATTTGGGGATGCCCTTTATCGCGAGGGCTTGTGTGGTGTTTGTGCGACTTGTGTGAAGGGGTACCCGCTCATCGTCGGGGGGGCAAAGAGGAGAAAGAGGCTTGCCGGTCCCGCACTCGGCAGCGCGGGAGTCCCGCGAGGAGGCTGCGCGGCGGGGGAAGGTGGCGGCTGGAATTTTTCCTTAACAGTCCCGCACTCGGAGATAAGATTTGTATCAGGTTCGAAGAACCACAAATCCTTTTCTCCGCACCTAACTTTCGAGACTTGGTACTCACCTTCCCCACGCGCCTCGACTGGAAGTATTCAGGGAGTGCGGGCCGGTCGCGATTGGATGCCACTATCGGGTGCAGTCACAGTAGGCTGTCAAAAGCCGGCGGATCGGAGGGTATGATGAGCTGTCACACAGCTGTCAACGTGGCAGGCTGACGAAGGTGGCGAACGGGGAAACAAGGTGCGCTGTCAAGTAGCTGTCAAACAGCTGTCAAACGACAAGCAGGTAGAACAAGGCAAGCTGTCAAAGCGGTGAGTCCGAAAATGCGGAGAACTGTCAAACAACTGTCAAACGGCAAGCAATCAGAATAAGGCAGGCTGTCAAAACGGTGAGTCCGAAAATGCGGAGAGCTGTCAAATAGCTGTCAAACGGCAAGCAGTCAGAATAAGGCAAACTGTCAAAACGGTGAGTCCGAAAATGTTAGGTGGGAACGATGTATGGGGACTCGGGAACGGTGAAACAGGAACTGGGGCGCGATGGACGGGAACTGGGGTACGATGAACAGGAACTGGGGTGCGATGAACAGGAACTGGGGTGCGATGAACAGGAACTGGGGTGCGATGAACAGGAACTGGGGTGCGATGAACAGGAACTGGGGTGCGATGAACAGGAACTGGGGTACGATGAACAGGAACTGGGGTGCGATGAACAGGAACTGGGGCACGATGAACAGGAACTGGGGTGCGATGAACAGGAACTGGGGTGCGATGCTGGGGTGCGATGCTGGGGTGCGCTGGACAGGAGCTGGGGTGCGATGCTGGGGTGCGATGCTGGGGTGCGAGGTGTATGAAGAGTGGGAATTGAGCGCAGTCCAAGGGGAGGGGCTTCAAAGGTCCCGTCCGTGTACTCCTTATGTTCTTGAGTCGGAAGGAAAGGCTTGAACGAATTGCGGGTCGGTTTGGGCTGGCAGAGGGGCACGGAAAGGATTTGGAGGGTGCGACTCAGTGGTCAGTTGGGCCGCCGAGACCTGGGTGCCTTGGGGTGGCCAATTCTCTTGTGGATGAGGTGGTACCATTGGCTGATTCTCGTAACCCTGGGTCCAAGGAGGATGCGAAGGAAAGGCGGAGTATGACGAGTTCCCCCCGGGGAGTGGGTAAGAGTTGGCTTCAACCCATGGGCTCCCTGGGTATAAATATGGGCAGTCTCGCCTTAGGTGCCCTGGTTGAAAACACAGGTAGCAAAGGGCAGTGGATGGGCCCCAGGGGCGTGGCACTGATGGGTTCGCTGTTAAACCCCCCCCTCTGCCCCTTCCTCTAGCCGAGAGTCCTGGAACTGGGAAGCAGGAGGGCTTCATGCTGAGGGCAAGTACTGCCTCATCCTCAGCCCTGGAGTCTGTCCTTTTCCTTTCATCTCGATTATTAAAGACGGATTTTGCGATCGATAGGATCTCGCTGAAGGTTTTTCCGTCATAACCAATGAGGAGGTTCAAAGCTTTCCTTATGTCTGGTGTTGCTTGGTCTTTAAAGAAACCTTTGACTATGATATCGTGGTGGGGATTCTCAGGGTCTATTCCGCCCCAGGTTTTTATAGCCGCCACCAGCCGAGAGTAATAGTCGGAAGGGTGCTCATTGGGTCCCTGTATTACAGTCTGGACCCTGGTCCAATTTATGGTGCGCTGTCCTGAAGCCTTGATACCATCTAGGATGGCCCTTTTAAACAAGTTCAGGCACCAGATACCATTAGGGGTATTATAGTCCCAGGCAGGGTTGGGTTCGCTCCGGAGGTCTCTAGGTGTTAAGGCCTCCACCCCTTGAGGTCTCCCTTCCTGGTAATTATCTTGATTTAGAGCTTCCTCAGCCTTACTCAGGATGTCGGCTTTCTCAGCCTCATTAAATAGAGCATTTAGGAGCACATGGACGTCCGTCCAAGAGGGATGATGTGAGGAGAAGATGGTAGATATTTGCCTATGGCATTTGTCAGGATCGTCCCTTAGAGAGGGCATCATGTTAGCCCAATTTATCAGGTCGGCAGTACGGAAGGGCTGATGGGCATAGATTATACGTGGGGCCCCATCCGGGTTTGTCGGTGGTATGGGGAAAGCCCTCAGTGGCATCTGGAAGGAGGTCGCTTGGTGATCATTTCCCCCATTGCTCTCGGTCTTTGCCTTGACAGACTGCCAGAGAACGGATGGGGGAAAGGCGCCATGGTCGCTGACAGGAGATGGAGTGGAGTCGGGATCCATAAGCACGTCGGGCACTGCTACAGTCCCTTCCTGGCCGGCGAGATGAACTAGTGCCTGGCCATCCTGAGCCTCCGCTTGGTTACTGGGACTAGCATAGTTTTCAGGTCCCTGGGGTTGGTTCTGTGCCAGGATTTTATTCTGGGCTGGAGGAGCAGTTGGGGCTGGCCCGGGACGATGATAAGAACGTGCCAGGGCCCGATCCATGGAGTCCTCATTCGAGGGTTCCTCATAGGGGGGTGGCGCGTGACCTTCCTTCGGTTTCTTAGGATCTTTTCTAGCGGTTTTAATCGTGGGCATCTGGAGCGACAGGGACGGCTTTAGAGTCTTAAGGACTTGGGATTCACAGCCTCGAAAGCCTTCAAATAGTCGAAGCTGGCGAGGCTTTTCTTCCAGTAAGAGCTTCTTTAATGTATATTAGTTCGATCCTGATCAAAGGATCCCTCCGGTGGCCAGCGGAGTTCTGGTGGTACTCTTTCGGTAAAAGACGGCCAGGAATTCCTACAAAGATCTTGCAACTTCTGTCTAGACAAAATCTCATGGTCCGGAATTATCCTTCCAATGATCCATGACAAGCAGCGAGGGGAGAGTCGGGTTCCGGCTGGGTAAAAGAAGGCTTTCGTGAAGCCTTCTTCCCAGTGGAAGTACGACCATGCTTCGAAGCCTTGGCACCCATTGTTCCTTGGGGTTTAAGAGGAACCTGGGTTTTCTGGGAAAGGAGGGATGGGAAAGGTATCTTAGTAAGTCGGGTTTTCTCACAAAGGGAGTGGGACAGGGGGGTTTCTTAACATAAACAAAGTACAGTACACGACGTTCCAATAATCTAGCCTGGTCCCTTGCGTTCACTAGTTCGGCTAGCGGGGCGGCTGACCAGGGGGATCTACTCTAAACTACCTCTTCCTTTCCTTTTCTGGAGCTCCCTTTTCCTCTTCCTTTCTCTTCCGTTTCTTCTCATCTATTCCTATTTCTCAACCCCCATTTCCACCCATTACAGGGTACCCTCACCTGGCAACCTCCTACCTATCGTAAACAGCTAAGGAAGGGAGCCCTACTGGACGCCTGCCACAGCAGTGCCAGATCGGGCAGCCCCTTTGATAGAGTTAAACGGTCCGGAAAAGCCTCCCTTGCGTTCGGAAGCGGGCTCACGCACGACCAGCGTGTTTTACATGGCCCGACCGGGGCGGCTGAGGCTTGAGATAGTGCAGAAAAGTCCTTTGCCCCTTGCGTTCGTTAGGATCTTTCACCTACTCGGGGCGGCTGGCAAAGTAGAAAAAGAGCCCAGTCCCTTGCGTTCGTTAGACCAGCTAACGGGGCGGCTGACTGGGTATTGGAGAAAAAGAGATAGAGCTCAGGACTCCCCTTTCGAGTTGAGCAACAGTCCACGGGACGGACTGAGAGACAGGCAAGAAATGATAGGCAAGAGAGCAGTAGATTGCGGTTGCCAGGCTTACCTCCCCCCTCCCCCCAATCACCAGTGCACTGGATTTATACTCACGCGTCTTCCACCGCGATCCGCTGGATCGTTGGAGACGAAGCCGGCTGAACTTTGCCTTTGCTCCCCGGTTGGCTCCCCCTGAGACCTGCAATTACCGCCCGGAGGATGGCCAGGGATCCGTCGAGTCTCCACGGGAGAAAAGGGTCCCGTTGCCGGCTGGAAGGCTCGGTGGGGGTCCCCAGCCACCACCGGGAGAACGCAGGTCCCGGGTTTCGGCACCAAACTGTTACGGAAATTACCGGGTCGAGACTGCTCGGCTTCCCGGTCCTACGGAAGAAGCCCGTGGTTCACTGCGGAGGTAATGGAGACCAGCCGGAGATTGGAGCAAAAGCAAAGGGTTTATTGCGCAACAAGGTTCACGAAGGTCCGAACCCCGAACAAAGGGTGTCACGGACTTTTAAAAGTTCCCGCCATTGCCCAGAATACATAGCGAAAATACATCATCAGAAACGTCAGAGATGAGGAGGCGGAGAGGGGAGGTTCTAGGCGAATATTTACATACGGGAAAAACAAGTTTTACATGTCAAGGGGATGGCAGGAACTGGTGATGGGATTTAGGGTGGGTGCAATACACATTGATGGTTTCCACTGGGGAAAGACAATAGAAAACTCCTAGGAGGATGTCTGCTGTCATGGTTACTGATGGATGGGTGCTTGAATGGATTACCGGGAGGGGTGCATTTCCTCCTGCAGCTGGATGAGGACGTGACTCTCTGCTTAAGGGATTATGAAAGCCACTGAGTTAGGAGTCCAAAAATTATACAGTATCGAAATAACATACTTCTGATGATCGGAGGATGGCGGGGACCGAGGGGTTAGAAAGGTTATTTTATAAGGAGCAGATAGACACTCGAACCATGCAGCTAGGACCTTGCGTTGCTGAGATATTGATTTTTATGTTATTTAACCTTAGAGCTGTCAAACTGCCCGCCCACAGTCTAAGCGAGTCCACTGGTTACAATGTTGCAAGTTATAATTAATAACTTCCCTTGCTAGATACATTTTACTTTCGATTCCATTGTTCTCGCAGCAGGGAAGCTGTCAAAATCCACTTAGCATGCAGTCAAGCGTGAAGGTGTTGAGAAGCAGAGCTGAACGTTCCATTTTGGAGGCCTGGCTGAATGCATGCTCCTGATTGGTCGGCTTGCCGTTCATTGAGAAAATGGAGCGCACGAGGAGCGCTTTGACAGGAGGCTTCTCGGAGGGTTTTCGGGGCGCAGATCGGGACATTTGGGGATGCCCTTTATCGCGAGGGCTTGTGTGGTGTTTGTGCGACTTAGTGTGAAGGGGTACCCGCTCATCGTCGGGGGGGCAAAGAGGAGAAAGAGGCTTGCCGGTCCCGCACTCGGCAGCGCGGGAGTCCCGCGAGGAGGCTGCGCGGCGGGGGAAGGTGGCGGCTGGAATTTTTCCTTAACAATACACAGATCACAAGAAGAGGGTCTCCAGCAGAAATTTGAGTGTTGCTTCTCTCCTGTCTGCCTTATCTGATTGCCTTTTCGGTTTGCCTTGTACATTTATGAACCCCAGGGTCATCTAGTCTAACCCCAGGAACCAAGAACCCCTGGCAGAGGGCCATGCAACCTGTTAAAAACCCTCCACAAAGGAGGGTTCCTGTCCCACCTGTTCCTGTCCAGCAGCTCTTACCGAGGCAATGTATTTCCTTGTTACGTGAATCCTTTGCTCAGGGCCCTGCCCTTTGGGCAGCAGAAAACAGAGGCTGGCTCAGTGCAGCCGGGAAGGTACAGCCATGCCTGCTTTGGTGCTCTGCTCATGGGGGGTGCCTGTATCATTAAGGGTTCCCCCCCCCAGTGGTGGAACAGGCCAGCAGGTAGACTTGCAGAGCAGCTGCTTCCTGCTTGTTCCAGCCTTAGGCAGGAGGGGGTTATTTCATCACAAGGGGACACAGGAGGAAAGCATGCGAACCCTCTTTGTTCTCCCCTGGGAAGATAGTTGCTCTCTCTGCTTACTAAAAACCAGAGAGAGAGAGAGAGAGAAGGCCACCGCCCCCAAGCTGTGGGTCTGGACACCTGCCAAGAAGCAGCTGTGCCTCCCAGGCCTTTTCTGTTTCAAGCAGGAAATGTTCCCTTGCACCAGCTTCAGTGTAAAGCTTTGATTTGTATGTGGCAGAATTGTGGCCTTACCTGAATGTGGGGCTTTTTGTGGGTGTGGGGCAGGGGAAGGCTAGAGCAGTGTTTTTCAACCTTTTTTGGGCAAAGGCACACTTGTTTCATGAAAAAAATCACGAGGCACACCACCATTAGAAAATGTTAAAAAATTTAACTCTGTGCCTATATTGACTATATATAAAGTAATTCTCTTGAATAGGAATCAAATAAACACAAAGAAAGTATTTTATAATTACTTTATTATGAAATAGTAAGTAAACAGAAATATGAAAAATTATAAAATACTTTATTCAGTGCGCAACCTGGGTCTGTTTGGCTGTTTTTTTAAATCTTTCGAATTTTTCAATTTTTCCCACGGCACACCAGACAACATCTCACGGCACACTAGTGTGCCACGGAACAGTGGTTGAAAAACACTGGGCTAGAGTTCTCACAGGTCCCTCCTTTGGGCAGAGTAATGTGACAGAGGCCAGAGAGGCTTGTCCCGGCAATTTATTATTATTATTATTATTATTATTATTATTATTATTATTATTATTATTATTATTATTATTAATACCCCACCCATCTGGCTGGCCACTCTGGGCAGCTCCCAGAATATTAAAAACACGATGAACATCAAACATTAAAACTTCCCTAAACAGGGCTGCCTTCAGACGTTTTCTAAAAGTCAGGTAGTTGCTTTGATGGTGTTTCCTGCTTGGCAGGGGGTTGGACTGGATGGCCCTTGTGGTCTCTTCCAACTCTATGATTCTAGTTGTTTATTTCCTTGACATCTTGTGGGAGGGTGTTCCACAGGGCGGGCGCCACCACCGAAAAGGCCCTCTGCCTGGTTCCCGGTAACCTCTTCTTGAAGTGAGGGAACCACCGGAAGACCCCCAGAGATGGACCCTGGTGTCCGGGCTGAACGATGGGGATGGAGATGCTCCTTCAGGTATTCTGGGCTAGACTCCCCTCTCCACAACAGGAGTCACCCCAGGGCCCAGGTGAACACACAGAACGGGCCTAGAGCAGGAATGGTACCCAGGCAGCTGCCCCCAATGGCTTTGTCCTTGGGGGGGGTGCAGAGAGAGACCAGGCCTTCAGGCTTTTAGGCTTTCCCCCGGGTGGGGGGCAGAGGTTGCTGCCTCTCTGCCTTCCTTCCTTCCCTCTCAAGGGCCAGGGGTCCCCCCCAAAAGATACGCACACCCCTCCCCTCTCCCGCTGTCCAGCACAAGATTACTCCAGCCACCACAAGAGTTTGATCTGTTTTATTCAAAGACCTTCCAGATTTAAAAAGGCAATTAAAAGAACAATTCCAAAAGATTCAATGCAATCAACTTTCAATTTTTTAAAAAAGTATAAAAACCCACTGAATGCTACACACAAGTCGGATTTTGCTGAGAGAGAGGCACCCTGGCTGCCCACCAAGGGGAGGGGAGCTGCTTCGGCTTGTCTGGAGGCAGGAAGGGTCCAAAAGCAGCATCAGAACGAGGGAGGGAGGGAGTCTGCCTTGCAGGGCAGTCGCTCCAGCTCCTGGGGGCGAATGCGGAGTAAGTGGGTGTCAGTTCCTTGTTTTCTCCAGAGGAGGAGGTCCAGCAGCCTCCGCTCCCAGGGAGGACCCAGGCAGGCAGGCTCCACGATTCTCAAGGAGGTGGCCTGCCTGTTCCTCCCGCCTGCCAGCCCTGCAGCTGGAGCCTGACGGTGCCTGAAAGATCAGGAAGATGCAGACATGTTCAGTGCAGCCAGTCCCAGAAGCACAAGATGATTTCAAGGCCACAGAGGAGGACTTGGACCAAACTGAAAACCTGCCTCCCATTTTATTTTTCCTCCTGAAGCTCCTGCTGCTGCAATGACTCTGGCAGGGACCAGAGGCCACACCTGGAAAGCACACCTGTGAAGGCCAGGAGAGAGGAGAGGCTGGTTCTGCCCCAGAAAGGGGCCAGGATGGAGGGATGGATGGGGAAGCTGCAGGTGGAAGGAAGGGAAGGCGGCTGCAGCAGCAGCTCAGGCAGAGAGCAGGGCAGAGAGGAAAGGCCTCTCTGGCAAACGTGAAACCAGAACTCACTTCAATTGATCCAAAACAAACGGGAGAAGCCAGCAGAGTTGGACACACACGGAAATAAACCTTGGACAAGGCAGGAGCAGTTCAGGGAGGAGCAGAAGGGGCCAAAGCAAAGGAGGCCTTGAAGGGGGGGGTCATCCTGCCTGCCTGGGGAGTGTCTTTCTGCGGAGAGCAGGGCCAAGGCCAGTTCCCCTTTCGGGCAAGCAGAGCACCTGTGGCCAGACTTGGCTTGTGGGGCTCAGTCACACCCAGTGGGGTATGTCTGGGGCTGTGAGAAATGGCTGGAGTCTCCCTCGAAGCAGCAACAGCAGCCGCCGTCGCCTCCACCTCCCCCATAAAGCAGACGGCAAAGTCCACAAAGTCCTCCTCCTCCCCACCCCCACACATCGTGGTGCACCAAAGGCAGGCACAAGCAGGGCATTCCTCACCCGACAGAGACTTTGACCTCTCCCCCCCCCGCCCCTAATCCTCAACTCTCAGGAGCAGCTCAGGAGCAGGGGGGAAAGAGTGAACATTCAGGGACGCTTCCCTCCCTCCCCTACAAAGCAAAGTTTCCTACCCTTGGGGAGGAGGAGAAGAGGGCCCCCGCCTGGCCAATTTCTCACCCTCTACCTTCGCATCTCTACCCTGCAGTGAGGAGACACAGCTTCACAGAGTCGGGGACTCCAGCGTTGTGTCCCCCCAAAAAACCACCCACTGTAACAACTGGGCTTTGCCGCCTGCGTTTAGCATCTCCCACAGACCACACCCACTGGGAACAGCAGTGGATCCCAAGGCTGGGGAGGGGCCCCCAACTTGCACTGCTTGCGGGCTGTGGCATTGAGGAGGGTGGCTGTGATAAATGGGGGGAGAGGGGCAGGCCGTGCATCTTGGGGCTCTTACATTTGCCCAGGCGCCCTTCCCTTCCATGTTTGGGGCATAGGCCCCCCCATGCTCCAGGTAACCTTTCCGGGGAGGTGGGGCCCCAGATGTAGCCCCCCTTGCCCCCCGACCGTGTTCCTGCTCCTGGCGGCTGTGCTTAGAAGAGAAGGGGCGAGCAAACTTGGAGAGACAACCAACGTCATGAGAAAAGAGCCCCCTCCCTGGGAGAGATTTATGATCCAAGCGTGTTCTACAAAGCTGGCCCCAGAGAGGGGGCGGGCAGGGCAGGGGGAGAGCACCACGTCTCCATTATTTACATGCAGCTGGAGCCCCAGCCGGCAAGAGCGAGCCCGCCTACCCCTGGCGCTCAGAGGGTGTAGGCGTTGCTCATCAGGTACTCCTTGTCGTCCAGGGTGGTCCATACTGGCCCCAGGCTCAGCTGCGGGTTCCTCCGGCAGATCTTGACCAGGAAGAGCACCATGGAGCCCAGCAGGGCAGCCGCCATCAGGGCCAACAGCACCGCCAGCACCACTGCTGCAGAGGGGAAAGGGTTAAAGTGTCAGGGGAAGTTATTATGAAGCTGCCTGTGTTACCTGGATCCAAGAATGGATTAAGTTAGAAAATACAGATCTGTCAGGTCTGGAAGGTCATGATAACAGATTTGGGTGGCATGCTTATTTGTGGTATAACAAAGGGAAAATACACGAAGGATTTCATAACCATATAATCAGGAGATCACTCTTCATAACGTGGGAGAAACATAAAGATTAATTAGAACAAAAAACCCCATGGTTGTTGTCTCCAGTAGAAGCAACCTCAATAAAACAAATAAATAGGGAAGGAAAATGGCGTACATATAGAGATCTATTAACAGAAACAGAAGGAAGATTAAAGCTCGAGGAATTTGAAGAGATCAGAGAACACGTATATGACTGGTTGCAGCGGAGACTTCTTGGCCCCCAGGAAGAGAAACCAAGAGATATTGCCTCTTCCCCAACCACGGCCAGGAACCGAGGTGGCGATTCCTGCCTTTGGGGACGCCCTTCGGACTGTGGCACCTTAAGGCCACTTCCCCAAATGGGGAGAGGCTGCAGGCAGAGCCAGAAAACCTGCCAGCTGAGAGGGTGGCTGGGGGCCAAGAGCAGATGCACCCAAGCGACAGACCCCCAAGGGTGCCCTGCAGGACCTCGCTGGGAATGAGCTTCACCAACACCCCAGGCAAATCTCTGGATTTCAGAGGCTCCCCAAACACTGTCAGTTTGCATTGCTCAGTGCAGAAAGTACTCATCTGATGTGTCACAATCTTTCCTATTCTCATTAATTCAAGAGGGTTCGGGAAGCTTCTCTGTTTGAAAGATGCAAGCAGAAGGTTCCTGATGTTTGGGTTATTCCTTCAGAAAAGCAGAGTTGGTTTAAACTGGTCCTGCTATCTCTTTCAGTCACGGTCATGCAAACTATAACCGTAAGGCCAGAAGGAGTCTGGGCTTCGCTTTCTCTTTCTATCTCTCTTCCTTCTGCTGTTCTGTACATAGTATGAACAAAATTAAAAATTCCTTCCAGTAGCACCTTAGAGACCAACTAAGTTTGTTCTTGATATGAGCTTTTGTGTGCATGCACACTTCTCAGACACACGAAAGCTCATGCCAAGAACAAACTTAGTTGGTCTCTAAGGTGCTACTGGAAGGATTTTTTATTTTTTATTTTGTTTTGACTATGGCAGACCAACACGGCTACCTACCTGTAACTGTACATAGTATGCTTAAGGTTTAGTCTTATTATAAGTTATGGTAAGTTTAAGTTAGGCCTGCTGCAATTGGACAGGGCAAATCCTTGAATGTATTGGATTTGTGGCCATTCTGCCCCTTTGCCTTCAGTAGCAGTAAAGCTCTGCTGGATGAAATACAATGGCCTCTGGTCTATTTTTTGGGAATCCTGCAATGTGTTTAAGTTTTTACTCTGCTAACTATATGTCAGAGCTCTGGTCTGGATCAGTATCATGCAGAATTTAAATGACAAACACTCCAGGCCCTGGCCTCCTCCAGGAGAGTCAGAGGCCTGGCGCTGCGACCCCCCCCTCCCCACCACAACTCCCCCCTCCAGGCACCTACCTCTGGTGGAGTGGATCATGGGGTCCGGGAAGAGGTGGCTGTGCTGCTTGGGTTCAAACAGCTCTTCCGTTAACTCTGAAAAGTGGAGAGAATGCAAGGTGAGCCCTGCGGCTGGATCAGGCCCAAGAGGAAAACACTGGGTGTTCCAATAGGGAACCCCAAAGCAGGGTCCGAGCACCAGAGCAACACTCTCCCCTCCTGGGGTTTCCAGCGACTGGCATTCAGAAGCATGGCTTCGTCTGGCTGTGCCCAAGAGCCACGCAGAGCCCTCTCCTCCAGGACAAAAGGCAGCTGGTGAGAAGGGGCTGGGCAGCAGCCGCTGCCTCCCTGTCCTGGGCTGGGGAGCCATGGGCCAAAAGTGCTGGTTTTGACCTATAAATGGCTGAGGACCGCAACACCTCCAGGACCACCTCTTTCCATATGAACCTACCCAGACCCGGAGATCATCTTCTGAGGCCCTCATTCGTGTGCCTCCTCCTCGAGAGGTCGGAGGGTGGCAACACAAGAACGGGGCCTTCTCTGCAGTGGCTCCCCGTCTGTGCAATGCTCTCCCCAGGGAAGTTCACCTGGCACCTTCATTACACACCTTTAGGCGCCAGACAAAAACGTTCCCTTTTAACCAGTCCTTTGGTTGACCTGATCGACATCCTATACCTTTTTAAAATGTGGCTCTTTTGGGGGGTGGGGTTATTATTATTGGGTTATTGGTCTTCTTTTGATTTTATATATTGTGATCTTTTCCGTGAACTGCCCTGAGCCCTCCGGGTATAGAGCGGTATATAAATTCAATCCATCCCATCCATCAGTGCTCCATCAGGAGAAGCCACGGGGAACTGTGAGTCCTCAGAGCCCAGTCCAAATGGAGGCCTGGTAAGGTGGGATCGGGGCCTTCCTGGCAGGGAGAAGCGGAGGAAGGAGCTCACTTCTAAAACACCTCTAAGCAGCAGCCAGGGCCCCCCCCCCCCGTTGCCAAATCCAGGAAACCTTGAGGCTTGATGAACTGGATGGCCCGCATTCAAGGCTTTGGCAAATGGCCCTCCTGGAAAAGGCGCCCCACAAACTAATAGGATCGAAAGGACAGAGCTGGAACGACCGGTTTCCTTGCTCTATGACAAGGCATGACAGGATACGCCTTCGACAAACACTGAGGCGCATCCAGCCACCAGGACAAACACCTGGCTCACCTGAGACCATGTAGAACCTCTGATCTCCCAGGTGGAGAACACGTTTATTTCTATAAATCTTTATTCTTTGCAAAGAGAACATAATCTTTGCCCTTTAGTCCCTCCATAACGTGATGCTTCTGTCGTTTAAATTTTTTGGTTCCCTTTTCTCTCTTTTTTTGCCCTTTTTTCCTTTGCTAACAAATCAATAAAAGTTTTAAAAAGAAGGGAGTGAGGAGTCTCTGGAACGTTCCCAAATCTCCTTGGATTTTGGGGAGAGGAGGGGATGGGGGGCAGGCAAGGAAGCTTCCCACAAAGGAGCCCCGGGGGGAGCTCTGGCCTGGACGCCCAGCCGGCCCTTTCTTACCCCCGTCTCTGGCGCACTGGAGACAGTGCTCCTCGTAGTCGTAGTTGTTCTTGTTGCCCCCACAGCCGCCATAGATGAACATCTTGCAGGTCCGGGTCTCCAGGTCAAAGTGCCAACGGGGGAAGGCTCCGCGGCAGCGGCCAACCTCTGGGGGGGCAGCGCAGAACTCTGCGGGGGGGGGGAGGAGGAAAATGAGACTCAAAGGTGCCCTTGGAGAGAGGCCAGAAGTGGCGGGGGGCTGGAGCCACCTCTCCCCCTTCAGCTGCCACCCCTGCCCCACAGAAAGGCACCCCGGTTACCTTGGAAGCCCTTTCGGTCGTCTCCCGGCAGACGGCGGTGTCCGGATCCGGACGTGGCTGTCAGGGAGGGAAGGCGGAGCAAGTCAGTCCAGAGCCCACTCCTGGCCCCTTTGGCAAACTCCTAGACGCCCCTGCGAGGAAGGCCACCCATTCTCGGGGGGTAGGGTGCCATGAGTCTCCCTGTGCAAGGAGGGCCCAGGGCACAGAGCTCCCTCCCAGTCCCTGGGGGAAGGCAGCCCCCGCCCCCCCGAGACCTTCACACCCATCTCCCGGCCTCTTACCCTTGCTGGTGGGTGCTGCTGCTTCTCCCTCTGTGCCCCCCCTGCCGCCATCTGAAAGCCAAGAGAGAGGGTGTCAGGCGGCCGCAGCCAAGACTCCCCAGGGTGGGCAATGAGCCGGGGGGGGGAGACCACGAGGCCACAGCAGCGTCTGCTCTCCTCCCAATGTGCGAAAAGCAGGAGAGGCTGAAGGAGCGTCTCCACCCCCATTGTCCAGCCTGCACACTGAGGTCCAGCTCTGAGGGCCTTCTGGCGGTTCTCCCCCCTGCGAGAAGCGAGGCTACGGGGAAGCAGGCAGGGGGCCTTCTCGGTGGTGGCACCCGCCCTGTGGAACGCCCTCCCATCAAATGTCAAGGAAAGAAACAACTCTCTGGCTTTTAGAAGACATCTGAAAGACCCCTGTTTTTAATGTGTGATGTTTTATTATATTTTTAATATTCTGTTGGGAGCCACCCAGAGTGGCTGGGGAAACCAACCAGATGGGCAGGGTATAAATAAAAAATTATCGATGATAATTACATATACACATATAACAATTAATACAATTAATTTTAATTTGTAAACAATTAAAACCTTTGGCAGGATTAGAGTAACGCTTGTAATATACAGAAAAATAGATAATATTCTTTTAACAACTTAGAGGAAGTAAGATAAGCAGATGGAAAATTGGGTTGATAACGGTAACCCTGGAAGGGCGGAGGGAAGCCAAGGGATTCAAAGAATCCTAAACGAGGAGGTGATTGATGTGTTTGAATTTAAATGTTATGTAAAATTTAGTAAAAAATAATTTTTTTGAAAACAATGGATACACTTCTGTAAAGTGTGGTTTACAGATGGATACACAATGGATTACAATGGACACACTTCTGTGGTTCACCTGCGCCAGAACACACCCCACACTCACCTGCAGCGCAGATCTGGCGACACTTGTCGACTGAGACAAAGTTGTTCCCGTTTCCCCGGCAGCCGCCGTAGATGAACTCCTGGCAGGCCTGGCTGGAGGCGTTGAACCACCACCGGGGGAAGGCAGCCCGGCAGCGTCCCACCACCTTGGGCAGGTAGCAATCGTCTGGAAGGAAGCAGAGGGGGCCGGCATGCTCAGTGGCTCTTGCGACAAGGAGGGGAACCTATCCAGTCGCTCGGGGGGGGGGGTTAGAGCAGTGCCGGATTTACGTATAAGCTAAAGAAACTCTAGCTTAGGGCCCCACTCTCTTGGGGGGCCCCCCAAAAAAATAAAGGGGAAAAAACCCCTGGATGTACATTTCCAAACTGTAAGGTAAAAAACAAATAAAATAAAACCTACATCCAGCAACAGGGTTTAGTGTTGTGTCGGCTCCCATGATGAAAGTCATGGCCCCCGCCTGCTCCCTAAAATATCACTGCTTTGCTCCTTTCTCTATATAGGGTGCCCACATTCTGCATGGACTGGTTGCATGGCTTGAGATACCATCCATTACCATATATAGCATATATTCAACACAAAAAAGCGAGCATTTGTTGTTGGCAAAGGGCAGCTGAGCATAGAAAGGGCCCCATTACCTTCAGGAGCTGAGGGCCGCATCAAACCTCAATCCAGCCCTGGGTTAGAGTGCTGGAGCAGGACCTGGGAGACCAGGATTCGAATCCCTGCTTCAGCCATGAAGCTCACTGGGTTTATCTTTATTTCCCCCCCCCCAAAAAAATGGGGAAGGGCCTGAAAGTTTTAGGAAATAGGAGCCTACACAACACAAAACACTGTTGCTGTATGTATGTATGTATGTTTTATTTTATTTTATCTTATATTTTGGAAATGTACATCCAGTTGTTTTTCCTTTAAATTTTTTGGGGCCCCCAACAGAATGGGGCCCTAAGCTATAGCTTGTTTAGCTTGTATGTAAATCTGGCACTGGATAGATAGATACAGGGCCGTCTTAAGCATATCCGGCGCTGTGGTGCAAAGCTCCCTCCGGCGGCGCCCCCCCCCTTCCCAGTTTTTTTTAGGGAGGACAGCACTGCCGGTGGGGCTGGAGGCTGGCTTCTCCAGCGGGGAAGAGGCGGAGGTTGGACGCAGCACCTCCCAGCTCAGCTGGCCGCTTTGTGCCACGGTGGCCATGGCAGACGGAGGCTCCGGGTGCAGTGCTGCTTCAGCGCGGCATGGTGGAGGCGGGTGAGGGGGGGGGCGAGCTGATGCCAGGAGGCGCCGCGTCCAGCCTCTGCCTCTTCCCTGGCGCCCTGACACCCTGCGCCACTAGCCTCTATGGGTAAGACACCCCTGGATGGATGGATGGATGGATAGATGGATGGATAGGTAGATTGATAGATAGACAGATGATAGATGGATAGATAGATATTGCTGTCTCCCTCTCTCCCTGACTGCTCCAACTGCCAACACAATCGGCCAACTGGCGCCCACTTCTGGAGCCCTCTGTGAACCAGAGTCACAGCCTCCACAGGGAAGGTGCTGTTTCTAAACAGGATTCAACTACATTTTGGGGCGGACGATTCCCATTCGCTTCTCACACAGATAAGCCAAGTTTGCCCAGAGAGTATTTGCTTCCTGTTTATGTTACTGGAGTTCTCTGCTTGCTAGCTAACTTAGGAGTCAGATGTAGATCTAAATATGGACCTGGGCGGCCCTTTGGAGTTAATCTGCTCTCACGCTCACAGTGTGTTTGTTTTTATTGCGTTCCTAGCTATTAAAAGATAAAATCTCAATAATAAAGGAAGGGAGAGCGCGGAAGGCGAGCCGGCGGCTGCAGCACGGCGAGAGGGAAAGTGTGCCTCTGAGCATACGCAGGCTGCCTTCCCTTAGCCCAGCCCCCAGGACGATGCTCCTCCCCACCTCCTCCGTTTGTGACAAAGCAGCAGCAACCTCAAGAGAACTTTCTCCAACCACTGGCAAAACCCTTCACATGGGCAGAGGCACAGCTGCCCTCGACTACGGTGGCCCCCCAGTCTGCCCAGGGGGTAGGGCAAGGGGAGTCAATTTTTCCCTCTACGCGAAGCAGTCTGGGGGGGGGGTGTCTAGTTACAGGTAGGTAGCCGTGTTGGTCTGCTGTAGTCGAAACAAAATAAAAAATAAAAATTCCTTCCAGTAGCACCTTAGAGACCAACTAAGTTTGTTCTTGGTATGAGCTTTCGTGTGCATGCACACTTCTTCAGTGTCCTTTTGCACAGAGGCCAGGCCACACCTGGGAGAATTCTCCCTTCTACATGCCTGGCAGTTGTCCCAGGTGTCCAGCTCCATTAGGTTACCCTCTTAGAGAAGACCTGTTCAACTGGTAGATCCCCGGGGTGCTCCTGATTGATCTCGGGATTAAATAGTGGACAATGAACATCCCTGCCCCCGCCCCCGCTGCTAGGTCCCATCGCAGAGTGGCAGAAGGAGGTAGGGCGGCCGACTGTTGTGTGAGAGATTTTTTGCATCCCCCCCCCAAAGAAAGCTCAGCGAACTCTTGGTAATGACAATGGGTCGATCACTGCCGGGTTTTTTTTATATGGGGAGTAGATTGCAGTCTCTTGGGTGTTGGACGTGCCTGTCATAAAGGAAGGGGATGTAGGAGGAGAGAAAGGACCCAAACAAAAGTGTCAGGGAAAGAGGGACTACTCGGGAGGAGCAGGGAGAGAGAGAGGAGCAAGCTAGAGCTGGGAGAGAAGATAGCGATTCCTCCAGGGAAGGGGGGTCGCTGGGTTATAGAGAACAGCCACCCATAATCTCTACAGATTCATCCTCCTCCTCCAGCCCCCGTCAGGAAATGTCTCCGGAAGAGAGGGAGATGCCAGGCTTGGGGATGACAGAACAGAGACCCAGCACCGTCAGTCACAGACAGGAAGATGAGCCGGGGGGGGGGGAGGAGACGCAGATGTCATTTTAGGGTGCCGAGCCGTTGGTTGTGTTGGCGGGCGAGAGGAAGCCCGCCACTCCGAGGAACTGAAACTGACTGAGCAGTCATGGCTGCAGAGACTCTGTAATTCCATTATGGACAATAAATAGTTTTAGCTTCCCTAAAGGCTTGTCGTTACTCATGAGCAACATCCAAGGGAAGGAGTAACTCCCTGACAAAAAGCAAAATGTCTCTCCATGTCTAAGGAGACAGTATCAATTGAACAGCTTAAAACTTTAATAAGTCCTCTTCTTAGGAGATGCTGGAAGAATTTAGGGGGCGTCTCTTAGCATTATTGTTATTGACACATTCATTTGTACCCCACCTTTTTCCCTGACAGGAACTCAAGGCGGCTTACAGATGAAAACAAGAACAGCTCAAGTTCTCTGACAAATTGGTCCAACAAAGCATGGCCAAAAAAAAAAAAGCACTTGTGGAAAAATCAGATCATAAAAGGAAATTGGCCCAAGGGCTGAAGCACAAAGACTCTTCTGTAACTGAATCGCGCAAGTGGCCAGGCCAAGAAATGGAAATAAGAGGACGTCCTTCACGGCAGAAAACGTTTTTGGCTAACTTTAAACTGTTCATCGCCTTCTGTACAAACAGTAGTTTGGGGAGAAGAATTTGCGTTGTTCGGTTGATATTTTGCATGTATTGCCTTAGAATCACCTTCTGGGTTAGGATGGGATATTCCTGTATTTATCCGTGCAGTATGATTTTTTTTAAAAAAAAAAAACAACAACGAACTGCTGGACTATGCTGAAATGCCAAAACTGACTGGGAGACTCAGGAATCAAGAAGATAAGGACTTTAAATTTTTATTATTGTGATTTGTTTTTGTAAAAAAGATTTTTACCAAAAAAAAAAAAAGATTTTTAATTTTTTTAAATTAAGAGATGGGGTGGTCCTGTTCTGCTCTTTTGCAGGTTTAAGGAAGGTGAGCGGAGCACAGAAGGAATAACCAAGACCCCAAAGTGGGACATGGGGGAAGTTTCTGGCGGAGGCGGAAGGGGGATGCAACACTAGCAGGGTTGTTGTAAGAGAACTTGCAATGTTAAGGGCTTGTACCTTTTTATATTTATTTAAACATTTGTGATTAATGGAAGGAGTGAAACGTAAATGGGAAAATGTATAAATGCTATGAAGTAAGAATGAATGATGGAAAAGCTCGATTGAGCAAATATGTAATGAGTACAATGATTTGTTTAAATGTAATAAAATGGAAACTTTATAAATATAATAATGATAATAAAAAGGAAGGATGCCCCCTCCCCAGAGCCAGACGGGGGGGCCCCCCCCACGGCCTGGTGACTCAGGGAGAGCGGCTCCGGTGACCTCACCACAAACAGGTTGAACCAGTTTGTCTGCCCAGCCCTGCGGAACCCAGTCAGATCAGGTTCCCTTCCCACCTGGCCAGGCCAGTTCAGGAGGAGGCCGCCTGGAAGCCTGACCCAGAAAGGCTGTTTTCTTTCGCCCACAAAGCACGCTTCTGTGCTCACAGCCAGGTGCACTCTCGCCCTCTCTAACAAAATACAGTAAAGAGCTCTCTGGACCAAGCTCAGCGCAGCCGGAGCGCAAAGACCAGCCATGGAGAATCTCTGTCCTTGCGCTGCAGTGGGTTGGACTGGATGGCCCCTGGAGTCCCCTCCAACTCTCCAGTTCTGTTTTCTTGCCTCCTTGGGTCCAGGGAGCACAGCCTAAAAAACCCACCCTGGGGTGGCAGCCAGGAAAGAGCTTTCCGGAAATAAAACAAAACCCGCCAGAAGTTCTGCAGGCGGACAGGAGTCCTATCCCACATAATTCCCAAACTGGCGTGGCAAGAATGCCAGGGGGGCACAACAGTCGGCCCATTGTGCCATCACTGCCTCTGCCAATCCTGCTTTGGCTCCCCCCACTTGGGACCCAACTCCTCCCTCCAGCGAGGGGCAAACACAGGAGGGGGGGGGAACCCAGCCAGATGTATAAATAATAAATTGTTGTTGTTGTTGTTATAAACACACAACTTCCTCGACTTTAAGAGCAGACACGATCTGGGCAGCAGCCCAGGGCGAGGGGGGCAAGTCCGTCCCCTGGCACAGACCTATGGGGCCGGCCCCTGTCCAGGGCTATAAGCGGGGTGGGGTCTCTCTCCTCCCAGCCTTCCACCTTCCACGCCTCGCGCAGAATTCGCACCTGCCACCTGGCACAGAGGAACTGAACCCGGAACAATGGGCACACGCGGGGAGGGGGGGGCTTGGCAAACACACCTGGGCACAGACAGTCCCGGGCAGAGAGATCACTTCCTCCTCCTGCCGGGGGGGGGGGAACCTGCTCATCTTCGCCTGGAAGCCACGCCCCGCCTTCCCCCCCACCCGAATGGGGCCACCCCCTCCCAAGCCCCGCGCGGGCCCCATGGAGCCACAGGAGGACCACGGCGGAGGGGGGGGGGAGGGCCGGCCAAAGAGGGGAGCCCCCCACCCCCAAAAAACAAGGGATCGGGCAGCCATTGTCCCTCGGGGAGGGGGAGGGGCCCGCAGAGAAGCCCCGCCCC
Organism: Lacerta viridis; assembly: GCA_900245905.1. NCBI lineage: Eukaryota > Metazoa > Chordata > Lepidosauria > Squamata > Lacertidae > Lacerta > Lacerta viridis. Next base: position 20,172 of record OFHU01001874.1, read on the forward strand.
CTTCCGCTGCCCGGTGGGGGGGGAGCCCGGCAGTCGACGGCGCCCCCTCCCCGGAAAGAAAACAGGAGAGAGAGAGAGAAAGAAAGAAAGAAAGAAACCCCCCCCCGTTTTTCTTTCTGTGATTCCCGCCCCCCCTCACCTGGCAGCGCCTCGGCGGCGGCGCCCAGCACCATCGCGGCCATCAGGATCAGCCCCGCGCTACGCCCCATCCTGGCCGCTTGCGAAGCCCCAACTGCGCTCGCCGCGCCCGCCGCCCCCGGACCCCGCAGGTGAGCCCCGCCCCCGCGCCCAGGCCGCCAACCGCCGCGCCCTACGTCACAAGGGAGGGAGGGAGCCGGCCACGCCCCTCGGCGCACCTGCACCTGGGCGGGGCTGGGGAGCGGAAGAGGCCACGCCCCTCCGGCAGGGCTCCGGCTGCGTGGGAAGTCAGGGCGCCTCCTGCGTGGTCGGCCGGGACAGGCAACGCCAAGGGGGGGACGCGGGGGGGGCAGCGGATAAAATCATCTTCTTCTTTGGCGATGCCTCGTAGCCGAGTAAGATTGTCTTCCATGAACAGGGTCCTAACAAGAGACCATGGAGACACTGTCCGGGAAATCCCGGTCATATGGCAGTGCCGGGGGGGTCAGTTTATTTGTTCAGCCTGGGTCATATTCCCCTTTGGAGATGGGTTTCCCATCTGGCTATGGCGAGTCTGGTTTTTCTTGTTCTTCTTTGGCAATCACTCAGAGCCAGGTAAGACGGTCGTCCATGAACACGGTCTTAACAATGAGTCCGTAAGTGACATTGTTGTTGTGCGATATGTCAGTCAAATGCAACATTCCTAGAGAGGACTAACTGCCTCCGTGTGACAGTCACTGTGGTCCACTGCTCAGTTAGGCTGCTGCTGATAGAAGTGTTAAGTAGTAAATGCTCTGATGGAGTCTTTTTAGGACTCACTCATATCTAATACAGGTATCGGCAAGGTTATCTAGCCATGGGCCGGATCAAGCCCCTGGAGAGCATCCGTGGGCCGGACATGCACAGAGCGATGCCGGAAATCGCACCTGCGCAGAAGCAATTTTCAGCATCTGGACATGCGCAGTCACGATTTTTCGGCATCTGGACATGCACAGACGCAACTTCCAGTATCTGCGCACGTGCAGACACGATTTCCATTGCCACTTGGCAAGTCCCCGAGTCGCGTTGTGTTGCTTAGCGCAGTGCGCGGGGGGCTTGCCGAGCGGGCAGCTCGGTTGGCGGGCAGCTCGTGGGCCGGTAAAACGGTCTTCGTGGGCCGCATCCAACCCATGGGCCGGAGTTGCCGACCTCTGATCTAATATATAGTTTATATCTTTTGTAACCTAAGTATGTACTCAATGAATCTGACAGTAAACTAGTTTATTTTGTTATACAGATTCATGTGTATTTTTCTTTTAAAAGGGACAAAAGGGATTAACAACCAAGTAGGCAGGAAAGTTTTTAAAAAGGACTCAACGATTCAGCAATCCACTCGCTGCTGTGTAAATTTAAATAAGGAAACGTTTAACCCTGCTGTATTATATTATATATCAACGTTCCTAAAGTTGTTCAGTGGTTTAGTCATATCCGACTCTTCGTGACCCCATGGACCAGAGCACGCCAGGCACTCCTGTCCTTCACTGCCTCCCGCAGTTTGGCCAAACTCATGTTAGTAGCTTCGAGAACACTGTCCAACCATCTCGTCCTCTGTCATCCCCTTCTCCTTGTGCCCTCCATCTTTCCCAACATCAGGGTCTTTTCCAGGGAGTCTTCTCTTCTCATGAGGTGGCCAAAGTACTGGAGCCTCAGCTTCAGGATCTGTCCTTCCAGTGAGCACTCAGGGCTGATTTCCTTCAGAATGGATAGGTTTGATCTTCTTGCAGTCCATGGGACTCTCAAGAGTCTCCTCCAGCACCATAATTCAAAAGCATCCATTCTTCGGCGATCAGTCTTCTTTATGGTCCAGCTCTCACTTCCATACATCACCACTGGGGAAACCATAGCTTTAACTATACTGGCTTTTGTCGGCAAGGTGATGCCTCCATAAGTGACTGCGGAGGCCAATTCGGGATCCACACATCCTTCCACAGTGGGGACATAGGTTTCCGGACGGGAGTTGATCATGGCCAAGCATGCCTTCCTCTTAGCACGTTTCTCCCTTGCGTCCTGAATTTGAGTGTCTTCAAAGCCCATGACACCTTTGGTAAAGGCTGTTCTCCAATTGGAGCACTCGCAGGCCAGTGTTTCCCAGTTGTCAGTGTTTATACTACATTTTTAAAGATTTGCCTTGAGAGAGTCTTTAAACCTCTTTTGTTGACCACCAGCATTACGCTTTCCATTTTTAAGTTCGGAATAGAGTACAGAAGTACCTCTGTTGTTTACATAACCCTCTGGTTACGTAAACTTTGGGATGTGCCGTCAGTGAGCCCAGAAGTATTTTACTGGGTTTTGCCATGCGCACATGCACAGAAGCTGTCCCTCCAGTTGCGGAAACCTCGGGATCCTACCGGAGCTCTGGAACGGATCCTGTCCACAACCAGAGGTACCACTGTAGTTTCTTTGGAAGACAATCATCAGGCATCCACACAACATGACCAGCCCAACGAAGAATCATTGCTTCCACACTGGTGATCTTTGCTTCTTCTGGCATTGGTTTGTCTGTCTTCCCAAGTGATGTGTAAAATTTCTCGGAGAAACCATTGATGGAATTTTTCGGAGAAACCATTGATGGACAATGTTTTTGGAAAGGGGTGGAGAGAAGTCCGGTGGGTGATCCCGAGATGGGGAGGGAAAATGGCAAGAAGAGGGGTAGGGTGAAAATTTTTAGACGTAATCAGGACGGCTTACCATGGTACCCCGAAGTCAGTGTGTTAAGAATTTTTTGATTTGGATGTGAGAAGAGATACTTGGACTGTTTTTAAAGAAGAATAGTGTAAGATTATATAAGGTTAGATTTAGAAATATCAGCAGCAGTTTTAGTGAAATAAGAAGTTAAGATTTATATTAAGAAGTTATATTTTGTATTAAGAAGTTACATTTTGTATTAAGAAGTTATATTTTGATATTTTGATGGTAATTGATTTAAATTTCAGAGATGAGAAAGTTATTAAAGTAAATGGGAACTGGAAGCACAGGAGAGAACGGGGGAAGTCCCCTAATTAGATTTGAAATAAGATTTTAATTAATGAAAGGAGTGTTGGTGTTCCAGTGTGGGTTTGTATTTTCTTTTATTCTTTGTTTTTTTTTTTGTATTTGTTGTTGTTGTATTTGTCTTACTGCATTTGTATTTGTTTTGTTGTGGAAAACCAATAAAAAAAATTTGGGGGGGGGGAAGGAATCTTTTGAGGAGTTGGAGATGGCTTTGATAAGTGTCCATGTTTCACAAGCATACAATGCTGCTGTGTGGCCTGGAGAAAGTGGAGAGGACCGTTGCTGTCCCTCTCTCAGAACCGCAGAAGGCAGTGGGGTCAGACGTTGGGGTTGGATGCCAGCAGGGCCAAGGAAAAGGAAGTTAAATTGCGGAACTCAATGCCACAGGAAGCAGGGATGGCCACCCACTGGGGTGGGGTGGGACAAATTCATGGAGGAAGAGAAGGGTATCAATGACTCCTAGCCAGGATGGCTCGGCTTTGGCTCCAGGGTTTTTGGAGGGAGCAATTCTTCTGAAGGCCAGCTGCCATGATCCACAGAGGGGTGGCACTGGCTGTAATGTGAAAGTCTTGCTTCCAGACTTCCCATTAGGGCATCTGGCTTACCGGTATATGTTTTGATGGTTTACATTTCGTATTTTACAATACAGATCTTTCCCAGGTGTCTTCAAACAGCAAAGAGGCCTCCGTGAAATCTTTTTTTAAAAAACTATTTTTATTGGTTTTACCATTTATACATCCTCTAACAACATTTCTCTAACAATTTTCCATACCCCCCACCTCCCCTGGACTTCCCTCATATTCCCATTTTGTTTCGTTTCCATATTACTCACCCTGCGTGTTGTTTCCCAAAATTTTCCCAATACATATAGTCTTCTTTTTTTGTTGTATACAGTTGAGATTGTTTACTCAAACCCTGCCAGTGAGTCCATTTCCTTATGTTGCCTCTTCGTATATGTTGTAAATGGTTCCCATTCTCTTTTATAGTCTTTGTTATCCTTTTCATGTAATTTATCTGTTAATTTTGCCAGTTCTGCATATTCCATATCCATACGTTTCCCTTGCCATAGTTCTCTTGTTGGTATTTCTTCTATCTTCCAAGTTTGTGCTAATATAATTCTAGCCGCTGTTGTTGCATGCATAAATAATTTCCAATTTTCTTTTTTCTTTTTAATCTTGATCTAGAATTCCTAGGAGGTCTTTTTAAACATTTCCCCCACAATTCATTATATATATCATTTCCTAATAATTTCTAACCCTTTTGCATTCCCACCACATATGATAATCTTCTCTGTTTGGGGACTTCCCCCGTTCCCTCCATGTACATATATATTTTGGGTAACTTTGTATCTTTTTCTTAACATACATATTCTTAATACTCTTTAATAGCTTAACTTAAATCATACTTAAACTCAATATCTTAAAGTATTCTTAAACAATTAAGTCATTCTCAACCAAACTTCTTCTAAACAATTTTATCTAACATTAACAAGCTAATTAACATTTCCTAATAATTTCTAACCCTTTTGCATTCCCACCACATATGATAAAATGTACCATCTTTTTCTTTACATTTCCAACAACTTTTAGATCCCTTTTTAAAGGTGAAACTCGAAAAATTAGAATATCGTGGAAAAGTCCATTTATGTAAGCAATTGTTTTCATTAGCTACTGGAGTTTAATATATGAGATAGACTCATGACATGCAAAGCGAGATATGTCAAGCCTTTGCTTGTTATAATTGTGATGATTATGGCATCCAGCTGATGAAAACCCCAAAGTTGAAATTGTTAATTTGGGGTTCTCATCAGCTGTACGCCATAATCATCACAATTATAACAAATAAAGGCTTGACATATCTCTTTGCATGTCATGAGTCTATCTCATATATTAGTTTCACCTTTTAAGTTGAATTACTGAAAGAAATGAACCTTTCCATGATATTCTAATTTTTCGAGTTTCACCTGTACATTTTTGCCACTTTCTCTGGAGTAATATACCATCTATACATCATTTTCATATGATTCTCTTTCAATAAAAGACAATCTGTAAATTTTAGATTCACCTTCCATATCTTTTCCCAATCTTCAAGTTGTATATTCTGACCAAAATCCTGAGCCCTTGAAATCTTAATAATTCTATCTAGAGCAAGGGGTCAGTGTCCTTCCCTGGGGGAGTTGGCGCTAGAAGGTCCTGTTTTGGGGCGGGGGAAATCCTGGTGTCCTCCTCTTCTTGGTCACCTCCCTCTCCTACCAACCTCTGATGGCATTTTGCTTTTATGCAAAGCACTTTGGACAAAGTGCTTTTGCTAATGAAAGGAACAATTGAATAGAAGAGAGGGAGAAATTCAGCTTGGAAGGCCCCCTCCCCCAATAGGATAAGAAGGACCATGGGGGGGGGAGCTGGCTGGAACTAAAGATTTTGGTCTCTGGTTCAGAGGAATTATGCCAGAATTACGCCACAATGTCAGGGAAATGCCAAAAGCCCCTTCAGAGTTTCTGCCTGTTGTGTGACCCTTCCCTGTGGAAATGCAGGAAGCTGCCTTGTACTGAGTTTGAGCATCGGTCCAACTCCAACAGTGGAAAGCAGAGCAGGACACTGGGCATCATCTGGGCTGCAGGAGTTGCCAGTTAGATGGGCTGGGTACAAATAATAAAATTAGCAGAATGAAAGACAATACAAGAAATGTAATTATCGGTAATTTAATAGAGTATTTGGAAGTAAGAAATGAAAAATAGGCTGCATTGACATTTTCAGATGCAGAAAAAGCTTTTGACAATATTTCATGGTCATTTATGAACAAGGTTTTAGAGGAAATGGAAATAGATAATTGTTTCCTAGCAGGAATTAAAGCAATCTATACAGATTAATCCGCAAATATATTAATAAATAATATTTTTTTAGACAAATGCCAAATAGAAAAAGGAACGAGACAAGGCTGTCCCCTGTCTCCACTGTTGTTTATTATGACATGAGAAATATAGGGAGAAATGGGGAAATTAAATGTATTGAGGTGGGATGCAGAATTTATAAATTAAGGACACATTTGCTGATGATGTGGTGCTGACACTAGAACAATCTTTGGAGTGTCTTCCCAAAGCATTAGAAGAAATTAAAAGGTCTGGAGAAGTGGCAGGTTTTAAAGTAAATTCAGATAAAACCAAAATGTTGTTTCAAAACATGGATGAGCAGTTGAATTTTTTAAAAGAAAGGATGTCTGATCTAAAAATAGACAAAAAAGTTACCGGTAGGTATCTGGGAGTTTGACTGACGGTAAGAAATCTCATCCAATTTGAAAATAATTACGGTATATGAAATTGTGGAAAGAGGTTAAGAAAGAGTTGGAGATATGGGGGAGAATGAAACTCTCCCTGTTAGGTAGAATTTCAGTTATTCAAATGAATTTATTGCCTAGGATGCTGTTTTTATTCCCATTAATCACAATTGTGAATAATTTAAGCTGCTTCAAAGAATGGAAAAAATATATCTCAAAATTTATCTGACTGGGGGAAAGCCAAGAATTAAACAAAAAATTGTGATAGATACAAAAGAAAGAGGAGGCTTTGCTCTACCAGATTTGCAAATGTATGTTGAGGCAGCTTGTCTGTGTTGGTTAAAAGAATGGATTGTATTGGATAATGCAAACATCTTAGATTTAGAGGGTCAAGATTTAAAATTCGTCTGGCATGAATGTCTGGTATGGCAAGGCTAAAATCTACAAGAGATTTATGAACCACATTCTTAGGAAGAAAATATAAATATATATTTCTTAGGAGAAATATATAAATCTGCTGGAAAGAAGAACACCTTTATGGCTATCTCCCATTGAAGCAATCACAATGAAGACAGTTAATATGGACAGACAATGTACAAGCAGTCAAGTACAACATTCCTTGTTTTCCTAGAGTGGACATATGGAGGAATGTTTGGTCCAGACAGTCGAAAACTTCCTGTTTCCACCTGGCTGGAGCATCCTTCCTTTGCATGTGACTAGAGGTGGGCGTGACCTTATCTGTCCAGGTAACAAAAAGGACAAGTCACACAGCACTCTCTCTTTCTTTGACTTCCTCCATTGTTGGAGCAGCTTTTTAGCTAGAGATGCTCTGTTGGCTTCCAGCCAACAAAGTACACTGGGATTAACCCCCTATAGGATACATCCACATGTATATACTTTGTAACTAAGTCTGCCTTCAGGGATCCAACTGGGAGCTGATGATGCTGTGAGTAAACTTCTTTTATATACTTTACACAAGATTGTGGCATGTTTATTCTTTTAAGAGGGACATAAGGGAACTTGCCAGGAACTTAATAGAGGCTTAAACAAGCCTGCAACCAGCTACCCACTGTGTGTTTAAAAGGGGAATGTGAAACTCTGCTAAGTAAAGGGACTTGCTAGTGCAAGTTAGGAAGGATATTAATAAAAAAAATACATCCCCTCCTGCCTCCCTGAACAGGAAGAAGTGTGCTTGCTCCTCCTTGGCCCCAGTCACAAACTCCCTCAGTGCCTCCTCCTGATCCACCCCAGTGCAACTGCCCACAATATAGATCTTAACCTTTGGGGAAACCCCCGGAAAAGCGACCTGAAATGTACAGCATGTTATTCATTGAAAGAAAATTATCTGAAAATGATTCATAGATGGCGTTTAACTCCAAATAGGTTGGCTAAGATATATAACACAGGTTCAGACCTGTGTTGGAAATGTAAAGGAGTGGAGGGAACATTCTTCCACATGTGGTGGACATGTAAAAAGGTAAAAGTGTATTGGGAAATGATTTATAATGAATTGGGAAAAAAGTTTACAATTACTTCCCCCCCCAAAAAAAACCCCAGAGTCCTTTTAGTTGGGGATAACCCAGATTGAAATTCCTAGGTGTCAGGAAAAGGTTATTTATGTACTGTATGCAACAGCTGCGGCCTGTGTTTTGTTAGCCCCAAAATGGAAAGTGATCGAGGTCCCAACTAAAAAGGATTGGCAACTTAAGTTGACAGACTATGCACAACTTGCAGATTTAATATATAGAATAAGAGAAGAAGAAGAACATACGTTTAAAGAAGATAGGAAAACGTTTATTGACTATATGGAAAAGAACTGTATGCAGCTCAAAACGCTGGCAGCATCAACAGAGTAAATAATTTCTGATGGATGTAACAGTGGAAAAATGATTTGAATGGTTATAGAAAAATACGCAGGGATGTATGATATGTAAAATGAACCATGGAAAGAGAAGAAGGGAAGTCATTGGATATTTCAAAGTTTGTAAAATGTTTATTTGGAAATGTAAAATTGAATAATAAGATTTGTCGCAGTAGTCCTAGTGTGAGTCTCAGGACTCCACTCCAGATTTAGGCAGGTTTTATTCCTTAGCCTTTTCTCCTTCTAGAAAATCCCACAAGGCAGCGGAGATTTAGGCTGCAAGTTTTATTTCTTTATTCTAAATGGAAATATTTGGAGCCATTAACAGAGACAAGATGACTTTTGGGAGTGTTCTGTGTACTAAAATTATGTCATTTTCTTAGGGAATATTTCCTAAAATCTGAAGGGTTGGTTTTCTGTGGACTGTGTGTCTGCTATTTGTGCACCCTGAAATTTTATAACCGCTCCGTTCCCAGGTTGAGGAGCCTCATCTGCCCCGCCTCACTTCCCTCTGCAGCCCGTGGGCGTCGCGTTGGCAAGAACGACGAGAACAGGCAGAGGAGCTGCGCGTCTCCCTCCTTTCCTTCCTTCCTGCCCAGCTGTCTGCTCGGGGGTGGGGGGTGGCCGGTTGCTGTGTGGTTCGGAAGTGGGTCGGGGAGACCCAAGCCTCTCCCGGACCCGGAGGAGGACCCCACAGGGCAGAACTCAGCTGCTGTGAGCAATTGTGGGGGTGGGCAAAGCACGGAGACCCCAGCCCCGCTCTCACATCCCCTAGAGGGCTCTCACCGCCTTCCCACTCCCCCATCCCCAAATCATCCTTTGCAGTCTACTCCAACCCCGGCTTCTCTCTCCCCCCCCCCTTCCCAAGGGCCGGGTGCCCGTCACCATCACACCAACCTCTCGGCTCCCAGTTCAGAAGGACCCAAGGAATAAAGGGGCCAAAAAGTCATGAGATGATGGACAGCCTTAAAAGACGAATGCATGGAGGAAAGAAATATAGGGGGGGAGGGGGTGCACGGAGCCTCCATGTTCAGAGGCAGCCTACCTCCCAACAGAGCAGGCGCTTCTCAGAGGCATCTGGCTGGAGACTTTCACGCGAAACTGGACGCTGAGCCTTCGGGTCCGAGGCGGCCGGGCGGGTCTCCCTCGCGATCCCGCAGCCTGGCCTGGACGGGGCCGGCCGGGAGGTGGCGCTGGGGGACCGCCCGCCCCGTCCGGCCTGCCGGGGGGCGGGGCGCCATGGAGCCCTCGGCCCCGCCCCGCCCCGCCCGCCCCTCGTCCTCTATAAGGCGCCGGCGGGCGGCGGGCGCCCCGTCGGGCAGCGGCGGCGCGAGCGATGGCTGCGAACCGGGTGGGGAGGCGCCTGGGACGGGCTTCGCCGGCGCGCGCGGCCGGGCTGTCTCCGGGGGGCGGCCGCGCGACGGACAGGACGCCCAGCCCCGGCATCCAGCGGCGCCAGGCGAGGGTCACCGTCAAGTACGACCGGCGGGAGCTGCAGCGGCGCCTTGACACCGAGAAGTGGATCGACGGCCGCCTGGAGGAGCTCTACCGGGGACAGGTGAGCGGGCCGGAGGGAGGGGAGCAGGAGGAACGCCCGCCCCGTCGGAAGCCTCTCGCGGAGACTCCGTCCCGGCTTCCTCCGGCGCGGCTACTGATGTCGCCCCCCCGCTCCTCTTGCAGGCGCTGCCTCGACAGAGGGGGAAGGAGGGGCAGAGATCCGGGCTGCCATCTGGGGGAAAGAGGCGTATCTGGCGAGGGCTTGGAGGCGGCGGTCTTCTTCTGCTCCGCCGCCCTCCCTGGAGAGCGAGGGCCCAGCATGATGCGGCGTGTGGGCTGAGCATCCGAGGAGTGTGGAGTTGGAAGGGAACTCCAGGGGTCATCGAGCCCAACCCGCTGCTTCCAAAGGAGGGTCACGCACGGGAAGAAGGTTTTAGGGTCAGGCCAAAGAGATGCTCCCAGTTCAAAAGTTGCCGAGAGGGGACCTTGGGCAACACCAGAGTGGCAGCAGAATCCTCTTACGGAAGAAGCAGGGCTCATTTAGCCTGCGGAATTCCCAGCCACTGCGTGGGCTCTTTGTGGGTCACCAGGAAGGAAGTCGCTGTTTCCAGGAAGTGTTGGGCCCCGGAGCCTCAGGATGGAGCTGCTGCCCTGACCCAGCTGCCTCCACATTCCTGGTCTTTGCTGGAGCAGCTCCGTTGGCAGAGCGTGAGGCTCGTGGGTTTGAGCCCCACTTTGGGCAAAAGATTCCTGCATTGCCGGGGTTGGATTAGATGACCCCCAGGGGTCCCTTTTCACACTACAGTTCTACAATCCTTTCTCTTCCTGTGCTAGGGATCTGTGAAGGGACCCCAGCCAGGCCTGCTCCTCTCTTGCCCCAGATGCCATCGCCCTGCTGTGTGTGTGGCATCCCTGAAGCTGGAACAGGGGGGCTGCAGCCCCTTCTCCCTCCTGGCACCCCCGGGTGGCTGCAGCCTTTTCTCTGCCCTGCAGGGGGAGGCCGTGAGCTTTGCCCCCTTTCCATTTTCTTCTCCTGCCACCCCAATATTTCTATGTGGCTTTCCGATGGGCAGAATCGCCATTAATCTCGCCAAATCCCTTTCTTGATCTTTCTTGATTACTTGCCCTAGGGCAGGATTAAGGCACTGCCCAAGACATATGGTGCCAGGATGTGAAATGGGGAGAGAGAGCCTCGACTCAGGGGCAGGGAACCGCCAAGGCCCCAGGCAGGACTGGGGGGGGGAGCCTTTTGCGCCCCAAACCCAGGAGAGCCCTGCCCGGTCTGATTCTGGCAAAGAAAGCTGGCTGGCTTTGTTTATTTATTCCTTGCATTTATTTCCCACCTTTTTCTCCAAGGAGCTCAAGGTGGGGCACGTGGTTCTCCTCCCCATTTTATCATTATGAATTATTATTATTATTAGAATTAGAATTAATATACTGCCCTATACCCCGGGGTCTGAGAGCGGTTCACAGAATAAAATCAAGATATAAAACCACAAAATACATAATAAAAATTAAAACAACAACCCAATAGCCCCCCCCCAAAAAACACGTTTTAAAAGGGCATCGGATGGATCCCTGCAACAACCCTGTGAGGTTGGCTAGGCTGAGAGACGCAGTGATTTGTCCCCCCAAGGTCACCGAGTGAACTTAATGGCTGAATGGGGATTTGAACCCTGGTCTCCCAGGTCCGAGTCCAACCACTATGGCACACTGTCTCTCTCTGCACCGTCTCCCAATGGGAATCCCTTTCTGCTCTGATTTGGCTGGAGAGTCTGCACCCTTCCTTCCTTCCTTGGGGTCCTTCTTGCACCCAGTGTGCACCCCTTCTTGCACCCCCCGTGTGGCTTCTGCTTCCAAATATTCCAGAGCAATGAAAGGAAGAATCACAACTCTGATCCCTTCCCAGACACCTCTGGAGGTAGGCAAGGATGCTGTGGGAGGGGCTGCTGCCCCCTCCTGACCCTGTGATTAATAATAATAATTGTTGTTGTTCAGTCGTTCAGTCGTGTCCGACTCTTTGTGACCCCATGGACCAAAGCACACCAGGCACCCCTATCCTCACTGCCTCCCGCAGTTTGGCCAAACTCATGCCAGTCGCTTCGAGAACACTGTCCAACCATCTCATCCTCTGTCGTCCCCTTCTCCTTGTGCCCTCCATCTTTCCCAACATCAGGGTCTTTTCCAGGGAGTCTTCTCTTCTCATGAGGTGGCCAAAGTACTGGAGCCTCAACTTCAGGATCTGTCCTTCCAGTGAGCACTCAGGGCTGATTTCCTTAGAATGGATAGGTTTGATCTTCTTGCAGTCCATGGGACTCTCAAGAGTCTCCTCCAGCACCATAATTCAAATATAATATAATAATAATAATAATAATAATAGCAACAATAATAATTAAGACCATTTTTGTGCTGCCCTTGGAGGCAACCTGGAGCTATTGACTTTGCCTTTATTAATTGAATTAATAAATTGCCCTTCATCCCAAGCCCACAGGGCGGTTTGTTGGTGGGCATCTCCTCCTCCTGTGTCCCCCCCACACAAAGGGGCTGCTTTGGGGGTGGCTTGAGAGGGGAAGACCTCAGCTGGTCCCACGAAAGAGTGGCTTTTTGAGAGGAAGAGAGCACATTCCTGCAGCCTGAGGCCTGGGAGGGAGCGAGGTGGGGGGTGGGGTGGGGGTGGGGGCGGAGATGCCAGACCCATCTATAAAAGAGGCACCCGCAACCCTTCCATGAAAGGAAAGTTTCCAGCCCGGCTGGCTTGGTGCATCCCTGGGGAGTTGCGCCGAGTGGAGCAGGACTCAGCTGGCTGGCTAATTCTGCAGCCGCACAGCAGTGGGGGGTGGGGGGGCACAGACACAGCAGCAGCGTCCCGTCCCCCCTCCCGCCTTGCCTGCAGACCTCCCCCTGAACCCCTTTGCTCAGGTCAGGACGCCCTGGGAGCTCCAGATACTGGGGCAAGCGATGGGGAGATCCGGTTCTGTGCCGGCTGCCCTGTCTGGGCCCCCGATGGGCTGGCTTGTGTCTGCAGGCGTGTCAACAGCCCAGGCCTCCGATCAGGAAGCCCTGCAGTGCAGGTCTGTCCGGTTGGAACAGCAGAGGAGGAGGAAGGAGGCGGCCTTTCCCGGCAGGGCCTGATCCCTTCGGGATGCCTGATCCTTACGGAATGCGCAACAGGCTTCTTCCCTGACAAACAGGTCTGAAAAGGCCTGGAGGTTGTAGTCTGCCTTTAACTGATGTTCGCCTTTTATTTTTCAGGGGCATTTTAATGTTTGGGCTCTGCTGTGTGTGTGTTTTGGGGTGTGTGCATAGCACGGTTGCAACCCGCCTTGAGGCGGCTTTTGACCCTTTAAGCCAGCATAAACCAAGGCAATGAAAGCGAATAGAAGCTGGCCCTCTCCTCCGGGGGCAGCAGGGCTGGGTGCTGCTGGGTGCCATGGCTTGCCCCGGCCTCTTCTGCCTTCCCCAGCCCCCTGTGCAAGACCCTCTTATCAGCCCAGGGCTGGAGGAAGGCAGAGGGGCAGCCGCACTCCGGCCCGCTGTGCTGCTTCTGGAGGGAGAGTTTGGGAGTGGCGCCACCAGCCAAGTCCTTTGCAGGAAGATGGTGGGAAAGGGGGCATTTGGGAGGGGGAGATGGGCCCCGAAGCCTGTTGCTGCCAGCCTCTGCTCTTCCCAGAGCATACAGGGAGGGCTCTCGGTGGCTAATAGCTATGGTCTGCCTGTCTGGTCAGAGGCGGTGATGCTTCTGAATCCCAGTTGCTGGAAACCACTGGAGGGGAGAGCGCTGCTCTCGCACTCGGGTCTCGTTTGTGAGTTTCCCATGAGGGCGTCCGGTTGGCCACCGTGAGAACAGGCTGCTGGACCAGAAGGGTCCTTGGCCCATCTTCTGTTCTTAGGATCTCCTAGCTAGCCTGCTTGTGATCTTCACAAATGGTGGCTGGTCCCTGGCGAGGCCTCGCATGTGCACAAGATCCCTTTCCTGAGGTTTGGGGCGCTTCCTTGGTCCCGCAGAGCCCTAGCTTGACCCCCTGGCTTTCGTTGCAGGAAGCAGAGATGCCGGACGAGGTGAACATTGACGATCTGCTGGAGATGGCCGCAGACGAGGAGCGGGCCAAGAAGCTGCAGGTTGGTGCGGGGGGGGGGGGCTCTATCTCAGTGCCAGGACACCTGCATGGCTTGCAAGAAGTTACCCACCCTAGCCTGGCAGGATCTTCCAGCAGGGCAGGGAAACAGGCCTGTGTCCAAAAGCCTGCAGAGCCTTTCCCAAGTCAGCATGGAGACTGAGCACCCAGGTTGCGTTTTCACCCAGGTTGAGACAGGCCCCCATGTTCCTGTGCCCCAAATTTGGTTGGAGGGAGCTTTGTGCAGGAAACCCCCTCTGGACGAGACCCCTGAAAGAGCCATCTCAGAGTGGCAGAGCATCAGCCTTGCGCATGGAAGGTCACAAGGCTGCAGGTCCAATCCCTGGCATTTCCAGGTGGGGCTGGGCAAGAGGTGCTGCCAGCCAGTGTAAACAGTATTGAGTTAGATGTACCTATAGTCTGGCTTTGTACAAGGCGGCTTCTTTATGGTCCTCTCCCAAGGCCGGTGGGCGGGATCCAGTGCTCCTGATGATAAGATTTCCAGCCTCTGCGCATTTTCGAGCAAGCGAGTTCTGCCTCTGGCCTGGGTGCAATAACCAGGGGGCCGCGGGGTAAAGGGCATTGGCGCAATCGATAAGCACACCTGCCATGTTGCCGCGCCAGCTAGAAAGAAATACAAATTGTAAGAAACCGAAACCGAAAGAGCTTAAGGCGGAATGGTATCCTTCGCACTGCCGAACTTTATCCAAGGGGAGATGAGTTTGCAGCAGGCAGAGGGGTCTGGGGGGTCGGGTTCACAGCTGCACCTGAAGCAAAGAGAAGTGGGATTCTCCTCCTGCCCCCTCCCCAAATTCCAGGGTTAGAGAGGGGGGGCTGAGACGCAAGGCAGGCTCCCCCAGCCGTTCCTCATTCTCCTCTCTTTGCAGAGCATCTTGGAGTCCTGCCACAAGGACACAGAGGTGGGTTCCTTTGCTCTTTGACCCCTAGGGATCTCTCTGGCTTTTACCCTGCAAGGGGAGGGGAGGGGAATTAGCTGCCCCCCCCCCAAGAGCACCTGCCGGATGTAGCTTCTCCCAGCAGGAGTGGTTGTCTGTGGAGGAGGGGATGCAGCTCTCCTCGCTGGCACGAAGCCCTCCCCATCCAGATCCACAACAGAGCCTCCTCCTCCCTCCCTCCCTCCCTCCTGGTGGCTGATGGGATGGCTGCTGGATCCTCCCGGGGATTCCTGGCGTTCCAATCCCAGCTGGTCATTCCTAAGAGCATCCCCTGCCTCTGCCTCCCCCACTGGATCCCTTCTGCTGAGAAGCACGGAGCCACTCCCCCCCCCCCAGCATCCCCCAGGGCCAGCCGCAGGGCTTTGCTGCCTGGCTGCTCTCAATGCTGGGAGCTGGGGAGAAGTTTCTGGGGGGGGCACTGTGAGAAGAGGGCACTGGACAAGGTGAGGCCCCTTTTGGCCGCAGCCTGGCTTTCTGGTGTCCTTATGGAACCTCCAGGTCCAGAGGCAGTCTACCTGGACTCCTAGGTAGACGGATATTTGGTTCCTTTGAGAAGAGGATGCTGGACTGGATGGGCCCCTGGTCTGATCCGTCAGCCAGGCTCTCCGTGGGAATGTTTTTCCCCTCCCTTGCCGGCCGTTTTGACCCAACCGTTGGCCCACCCTGGCCCATGGCCCTCTCTCCCGACTGGAGAGAGGCGGAACTTGTGGGAAACTCACCCCTTCCTTCCTTCCTGTCGCAGGACTTCATCCAGGAGCTGCTGGGGAAGCTGAGGGGCCTCCGGACAGAGCACGTCCTCCGCCGGACCAGCCCCGACAGCGGAGGCAGCGGCAGCCGGGAGAGAGCGGAGCAGGGCCCTGGGAGCCCCGAGGAGCGAGTGTGAGAGCCGCCTGATCTTGCGGAAGGCTTTGCCGAAAGCCCCAGGGGTGGACTCCTGGGGGAGGGCGGGGGGGGGCGAGGGAGGCTGCAATATAGAGGTCAGGCTGCTGGCAGCAGCAGCGGCAGGGTCCCAATGGTGTCTCGAGGAGGTGCATCTCCCCCCCAGTTGCATCTGGCTGCAGGGACGTCCCCCAGCCCCACAGTTGCTGCACCCCTGCGCCCCCCCAGCAGCATCTTTGAACACCCTCCCCACCCCCTCCACTTTGTACAGTGAGTCTTGTCTGCTTTCCTTGTATCCTGTAATAAAGTACTCGTGTCTCAAACGGCTCACAGGTCAGCTGCTGCCTCGGCTGTGGAGGTGGTTTTTTTGGGGGGGGGGGTACCTGTAGCACATCGGCTGCAGGGATAGGCAGCCTGTGGCTCTCCAAAGCCACCAGGGAAACGTGCAGTTGGAAGGGACCCCCCAGGGCCATGTAGTCCAGCCCCTTGCAATGCAGGAATTGCTGCTTTGGATCCTGCTGGGGGGGCCCTCACCCCCCCTCTAGTGCCAAGAAGCCTGTTTTGGGGCTCTTGCCTCCAGCTCTTCTGCTTCTCGTGAACCAGAGTCCGTCCATGCCCCATTCTCTCTGTTTGCCAGGAGCAAAGTCTGGGGCTCCTCTCCAGTTCAAAAATGCCAGCGTGGCTGGGCTCCAAGGATGGCTCCTGCTGATGCCTCCGTGACCCCTTGCTGCCCTCCCCCTTTGGAGGCCTCCAGTGGCCTTTGGGGCTGGGGGGTCGCCCTACCCTCATCCCAGCGGAGACGCCTTGCGTGGGCCGAGTGGCCGTCTCCGGGAGGCAGCCTCTCCCAGCTGCCGATCTTGTTTACAGCGCAGGATAAACAGCTGCAGGCAAACACATCCCTTGGACGGGAACAAGGAGGCCTTCTCCGCTGCCCTCTCCTGACCCTCCCAGGCCGCGTCTTCCTGCATTTCCAGCTCCGTCAGGGTTTGGGCACCAAGGAGGAGCAGCCCCCGCTCACCCTCCTCCCTTGGTGGGGAGGCTGCCCTTTTCGCAGGCGGGGGGCTTCCCCTCCTGGAGAGAGAGCTGGCCTCGTCTCTTTGCTTTAAAACAGGCTTCTCCTGCCCCAGTTGTCTTCCCCATAGACTCAGAGAGCTGGAAGAGGGACCCCCATTTCAATGCCGGCATCTCTGGCCAACCCAGCCTCTGCTTGGAAACCTCCAAGGAAGGAGACTCCACTGTCAAACAGCTCTTACTGTCACCAAGTTCTTGATTCTTAGAATCTCCTTCCTTGCAACTTAAATTCATCGGTTCAGTTCCCCACTTCCAGAGCAGGGAGAAACAGGCTTGTTCCTTCTTCCATGTGGCAGCGCTTGAGATATTGGAAGACGGCTCTCCTATCTCCTGTTATCGTCTCCTCCCAACCCCTTCAGCTCTTCCTCATAAAGCTTGGTTTCCAGACCCTGGATTATTCTAATCGCCCAGATTAAAATGTGTTGCCCAGAACCAGCCACAGTATTTCAGGTGTGGCCTGGCCAAGGCAGGAGAGAGTGAAACCGACTTCCCTTGATCTGGACACTCGACTGGCATTCGCTTCCCCGCAGTCTCTGATGCGCCTTCATAGTTGCACAATTTAAGAATTAGGGAGGGGTCTTGGGGGGAGCTGCCCTTCCCTCTCCCTCTCCCTCTTCTCAGGACCTTGTTTTCCTCAGTTCCTCTGGCAACCCCCAGCACAGCAGGGACCTGGGGGGGGGGCGGGTGGCGGAGGGCCTTTTATGGTCTGCTTAGCTTGCAGCCATGGACCCAACTGGCACGGCAGACACCGTTTAACTACCAGGTTTAATGACTGGAAATGAACTCTTTTCAGGCTGTCCTTCCAAAAACAATGACTTAATGCGGCTCTTTGGCCCCGTTCAGCAGGAAGAGGCGGAAAACCCCATGGCGGCCTCCCTGGCTCGGCCCTTTCCTCGCTTGCAGCGGAGATACAGTGGGGCATTCATGCCGTTGCCGCTTCCCTCCTGCCTGCCCCCCTCCCCAAAGAGCACACGTGCCTATTGTCTTCTTCTCCCTCAATGGCGCTCTGTGGTTTGCTGTGCCAACCTGTGCCAGCCTCTGCCCAGAGGCCTCTTGCCGCATCGCAGGCAGCTGGAGAGAAACTCGCCTTCTACCTTCAAAGTGGTGGAATGTCCTTCGGGGTGGGGGGGGGGTGGCGGCGGCTTTTAATAATAATTTATTCTCACAGGGAGGGAACCCCAACTTTCGCCAGAAAAGGCAAAATCAGGGGAAAAAAGCTTCCCTAAACAGGGCTGGACCTCAGTGTCCAGGATGGACGGTGGGGGTGGAGACGCTCCTTCAGGTACACTGGGCCGAGGCCGTTTAAGGCTTTCAAGGCCAGCACCAACACTTTGAACTGTGCAGAGCTCTGGTGGCCCCCCAGCGATGAGGCTTCCGCCGCGACTCCTGCGTTTGCAGGGAGCCCAACGAGAGCCACAACAAGCCTATGATTCTGTGCCCTCGGCTGGGTGCTGAAAAATGGGTGCTTGGCCACCTGCAAGAGGTGGCAGGGAAGGAGGAGAGAGTGCCAGTGGGCAACTTGGCCTGCTTCTTCTGCCCCCCGCCCCCATGCAGGGAGCACAGGCTGGCCTGACCCTCTGCTACTGTGGGTAGTGAGCCCCTTGTTTGCACCAGGCTCCCCACCCAGCCTTGGCTCCGGTTGCACCCAGCCGATGGCTGCCTGGGGAGCCTGGCTCTGATCTCCTTATTTGGGAAGAGGCAAAGGATGGCGGAAGGGGGCTCTCCGGCAGATTCAGTCTTCTTCTTCTTCTCTGGCGATCCCTCGTAGCCGTGTAAGGTTGTCTTCCATGAACACGGTCTTAATGGTGAGTCCGTAAGTGACTGTGGAGGTCAGTTCTGGATCCACACGTCCTTCCACAGTGGGGACATTGGTTTCCGGGCAGGAGTTGATCACGTGAGGGTTTGCCAAGCGTGCCTTCCTCTTAGCACGTTTCTCCCTTGCGTCCTGAGTTCGAGTGTCTTCAAAGCCCATGACACCTTTGGTCAAGGCTGTTCTCCAACTGGAGCGCTCGCAGGCCAGTGTTTCCCAGTTGTCAGTGTTTATACTACATTTTTAAAGATTTGCCTTGAGAGAGTCTTTAAACCTCTTTTGTTGACCACCAGCATTACGCTTTCCATTTTTAAAGTTTGGAATAGAGTAGTTGCTTTGGAAGACGATCATCAGGCATCCACACAACATGACCAGTCCAATGAAGTTGATGTTGGAAGAATCCTTGCTTTGACACTGGTTGGGTCTTTGCTTCTTCCAGTGCACTGGGGCTGTGGAGGATGTCACATGCTTGGCCCCAGCCCCAAGGGGGCGACCTCAGGAGGGGGTTGGCAGGGGTGCTGCTGCTGCTGCTGCAGAGGCCGCTGGGCTGCTCTGCCCTTTCAGGCTGTTGCAGGAGCCCTGGCAAGCTGGAGGCGGGGCTGCCACCTCTGGGTGGGTGGGGGCAAAGGGTTAACCCGCACCCCAGCACCCGCCTAGAAAAGGGGATGTGGGCTGGCAGGCAGCAGTTGGAATTCACCCCAAGGAGGCAATGATGGCCACTGAGTTGGACGGCTTTGGAACAGGAAGAGACAAATTCCTGGATGGCTCCTCACCACACAGCTGCAGGCAGCAATGCATCCCAGTTGCTGGAAACCAGAGGGGAGTTTGTTCTTGTGGGTTTCCCGTTCATTTAACTAGCCACTGGGTCCGTCCCCCCCCCCCAGGACCACCCTCTCTTGCACCCTCACTTCCATACTTGGTTCCCCCATTATCGCTTATCCTCCCCTCCCCTCCTGCTTGACTCTGGCTGTCACAGAAAGGGTTAATGAGCAGCCTCCTTGCTGGATAAGCGGACAGGTGCCGCCCCCCGGTGGCTGCAGGAGGTGTTGCGCCCCGCACGGCCTCTTCCATCCTGGGCTCAGGAAGAAAAAACTGCCCCTTCTACTGCGTCAGGGGCTCCTTTGCTCCCCCCCCCCAAATCAAGCAAGCCTGGGGCGCAGGGAAGGTTTGCACAAAGCAAAGGAAGAGGGGCTCTGAGGCAGAGCTTCACTAGATGCTGGGGACACTTAAGGCCAGACACTCCAATTTTTCTAATGCGAAGGCTTTTGAAAATGCAAACCACATCTCTGGATCCAGGGTTAATTTCTCCTTCCACGCCTGCTACAGACCATTTTAATTATCAGCCGAAACACCTGATGAAATTTGCATTTAAAAAAAACCAACACGTTTTTTTAAACAACGCGAGCAGCCAGTGGGGTCCCCCACCAATTGGTACTGGGGTCTTTTTTAATTCACGATCAGTCTGAAGGTGGCAGCAGCAGGCAACACCAAACTATTCGCAACCAGAATAAAAACAGACCGGGAGGAACGCTCCACGCTGCACGGACGACGTCTGGCACAGTAGGCGGGGAGTTGCCTTGTGACACACGGGACTCGGCAAAACAACCACATTGTACAGGTTCCTGGGAGCTCAGGTACCATCAGTGTTATGAGATCTTGGGGTCACAGTGGATAGCTCAGGGAAAGCGTAAATCCTGGAGTGCAGCAGCTTCGAACAAAGCTAATTTCCTATTAGGGAAGGGATAAAAACAACACTGCCAGTATGATATGGTTCCTCGCCACTCTGGGACAAAGTGAGTTGGGTGCCACCCAGTTCTATCCTGGGCCCATTGTTGTTCAACGTCTGTATAAATGACTTGGATGAAGGAATTGAGGGGATGCTCCTCAAATTAGCAGAAGACTGGCAGATGAAAATGATGGACTATATGGAGCTCGCTGAGATGACCGGGAAACTTCGTGACCAGAGGGACGACGCGGTGGAAGAAGAGTGGAAGAAATTTAAATTGTATTTAAAAAATCATTGTATGATTGAAAATTAGATATAATTTGGAAGAAAAGTTAAACTGTAGATTTAGAGTTTGGTTAAGTGTTTAGGAATTGTGAAAAAAATAAAAAATTCCTTCCAGTAGCACCTTAGAGACCAACTAAGTTTGTTCTTGGTATGAGCTTTCGTGTGCATGCACACTTCTTCAGACATGCACACGAAAGCTCATACCAAGAACAAACTTAGTTGGTCTCTAAGGTGCTACTGGAAAGAATTTTTTATTTTGTTTTGACTATGGCAGACCAACACGGCTACCCACCTGTAACTGTTTAGGAATTGTGAGAGGATGAGTTAAGATATTAGATACGATTAATGATTAGGTATTTTTACAGTAAAATAAGATTTTGCAAGATGTATAGAAATTACTAAAGATGATTGACAAGGAAGGGGAGACGAGAGGAAGTCAATATACAATGTAAAGGACAGAAGTTAGTGACAGTAATAAGGTTTTTTGTTTTTATTGTAGGTTTGTTTTTTGTATAGTTGTATTGTTTTGTATTTGTTTTTGTTGATTGTTGTTTTTATAAAACTTAATAAATATATTTAAAAAAACAAATTAGCAGAAGACACCCAACTGGGAGGGGTAGCTAATGCCACAGAAGACAGGATCAGAATTCAGAATGACCTTAACAGATTGGAGAACTGGGTTCAAGCTGACGAAATGATTTTCAGTAGGGACAAATGTAAAGAATCTTAAGACGGGAAGGACCAGATGCACCAATACAGGATGAGGGACACCTGGCGTACTAGCAGGGCATGTGGAAAGGATCTCTGGGTCTTGCTGGACCACAAGCTGAACAGGAGTCCACCGTGCGATGCAGCAGCAAAGAAAGCTAATTGCTATTCTCAGCCGCATCCACAGACGTCTAGTGTCCAGATCAAGGGAAGTAACAGTCCCACTCGATTCTGCCTTAGTCAGACCACACCTGGAATACCATGTCCAGTTCTGGGCGCCACCATTTAAGGAGGATGTTGACAAGCTGGAACGTGTGCAGAGGAGGAGGCAAGCAAACCAGGCCTGATGAGGAACGGTCGCAGGAGCTGGGTATGTTTAGCCTGGTAGAGACCGAGAAGGAGCTATGAGAGCCATCTTCCAATATCTAGAGGGCTGTCACATGGAAGATGGAGCAAGCTTGTTTTCTGCTGCTCCAGAGAGTCGGGTCTGAACCAAAGGCTTCAAGTTACAAGGAAGGAGATTCTGGCTAAACGCTGGGAAGAGCCTTGTGACAGGAAGCGCTTTTCAACTGCGGAGCGGTCTCCCTTGGGAGGGTGGGGCCTCTCCTTCCTCGCAGATATTAAAGCAGAGGCTGGATAGCCACCGTCAGGGGAGCTTGAGCTGAGATTCCTGCGCTGATGGGGGCTGGACTAGAGGACCCTTAGGGGTCCCTTCCAACTCTACCATTCTACGATAATGCCCTTAAACAAATTATGTTGGAATGCTTTGATCATGTCTGTAGACCTGAGAAAAGGGCCACCCAAACGACGAGGGGGCTGGAGCACTTTCCCTTTGAGGCAAGAGGACAATATTTAATGCACAGAATCCCAAATATAGGATGCCACCAAAATAAACCAACATGGAGACGGGGGAGGTCTGCCCAGTGGCTCCTAAGTCATGATAGCTATGCAGAACCTCCACATTCAGAGGAAGTCTATCTCCACAGAGCAGATGCTGGAGGACAAATGCCGGGGGGAGGCTGTTGCCTTCGTGGCCCCTGTGGCTGGGGGGGCAGCTGCCAGGTGGTGCCTCCTTGCCGCCCCTTGGGTGGGACCTGGCGGGGTTGGAGCCGCTTCTCCTCTGGCGTTGCAGGAGGCAACAGCAGCTGGCTGCCCCCCCCACTCTCTTTCAGCAAAGACCCCCCTCAATTCAGCTCCTGGACAAGCCCCCAAGTGGGGCTGCCTCTCCTTGCCATCCCGGGACTCCGCAAGTCCAGCCCCTCTGGGGCCGTTCAGCAGGAAGGCCGCAGCCACACTGGTGGAGCTGGAGGGGGGGGCGCGTGGGCAGGCGGACGCTCTACAGGGCCTTGGGCGCAGGCCGCTGGTATTCCTCCATGATGCGCAGGACGTCATCCAAGATGGAGGGGCCCAGGTCAAGGTCGAGGCGCAGCAGGGACTCCGAGCGAGGCAGGGCGGCTGCTCCCCCACAGGGGCACTCCTGGCTGCCCCCCACAAAACAGCCGCCTTCTGGTGGGGGGGCCGAGAAGGAGACGGAAGAGGACAGCGGCTCGTAGTGAGGGGCAGCCGTGGCGGAGAAGGAGAGGCCCTCGGCGGCGCTGCAGCTGTGGAAACAGCCCTCGGCGCAGCCGACCGACATGGAGCGCCCCTGCCCCCCGCCGCTGGGCATCTCTTCCAGGTGGAGGCGCGGCGGCTTGGGGGGCGCCTGGTCGTGGGCCCCGCTGAAGGCGGGCAGGGAGACGGCGCTCTTCAGGAGCGTGCGGTAGCCGGCGTCCCCCGGGGAGCCCCCGCAGCGGCCCAGGCGGGGCAGCAGGTCGTACTTGCCCTGCAGGAAGGAGAGCTCCCCAAACATGTCGCCCTCCCCGTCCAGGCCGATGTGGGCGCTGTGGCGGAAGTCGCCCAGCGGGGGGCTGATCATGTCGCTGGAGAGCACGTCCCGCAGGCGCAGCTTCCGGCCCCGCTTGGGGGTCGAGGTCTTCAGGTAGATGGGCGTCTTGGCTGGCATGTCCGGGGGCGCAGGGAGGGAGCCTCAGCGGCCGGGCTGGCTGCGCCCCGAGGTCAGAGGCCTCTGCTCTTCTCCCCAAGGGGCTCCTCGGAAGGGCGGCTGATGATGTGGCTGGGCAAGGGGCCTTTCCTCACAGGACTGGCAGGTGCCCCTTCCGATGCCACCGGAAGGCGGCGGCGACGACTCCTCCGTGGCGCCAGGCACCTCTCTTGGGCGCGGAGATCCTCTGCTCAGCCGCCACTTGCCCTGGGAGGCATTTTGAGCCCTGCGGGAGGAGCAAACAGGCGCAGGTGAGCCTGGCAGAGGCCGTAGGGATCTCTCGCCCGTGCCAATCTGCACACACATCCCCTTCCTTGTGCCCAGGCCAGGGGTCCATGCTCCACATCCTGCTCCCATCCCTGCCAGCAAAATCTAGGCAGCCACATCCACCCACTTCCTGCCCAGGCTGGGCAAGGAGTGGGTGGGAGGCTAGATGCTGGGGAGCTGGGGGGAGCTGGGCAGGGGAGGCACAGGCCTGACTCTTCCCCCAGCAAATCTGGGGCTGTGCCCAGCTATGGGGGACAGTGGAAGCTGCTGGTTTCTAAGGCTCCCCTCCCAGTCCGGCAGTCGAGGAAGAGAGCCTGCCAAAGCACAGCCCCCCTGACCTCTGGGGCCCAGCCAAGGGCCACGACCTGCCCTGCTTTGAGGCTGGAGCCAGCCTTAGGTACCCAGAGTGCTCCCACAGGCCAAGAGGCCCCAGCAGGAGCCCTGGGCAGAGGAGGGTGAGCTTGGCCTTTTGGTGTGGCCTGGAGCTGGCAGGGGTGGAGGCGAAGGGCCAGAGAGTCCTGCCTCAGCCTCGTCCCCTCAGAAGGGCAAGGAGCGCCGACCCCCCAAAAGCCCAGGTGGGCAGCCTGCTGTCCTTGCAAGGAGTCACTGTGGATTCTTATTGCCGTTTGGGATTGAAAATGCTATCGTAAAATACAGAGCGATGAATGTTAATGAACTGCTGTGTGCAAATGCCTCTGATGAGCAGGCACACAAACAAGGAGCCCGCCCCCTCTTTCCCCCCCCCCCCAAGAGACTGAAAGGTCATCCAAGGGAAGAGCTGGAGGGAGATACCCCCACCGAGGTCAGGCCCAGGGTCACCCTCCAGCTGGTGCATTTGGAACCACTTATGGACCCGCTTGGCCCAAAGCACTTCAGCCGCAGCAGCTGAGATCAACAGTGCAGCAGCCAAGCAGGAAAAGTGGCCTGCCTGTCCAAGGGGGCCAATGAGCAGGGAAAGGAGCAGCCATGAATAACCTGCCACCGACACCCCCCCTCCCCAGGTGACTGGGGCACAGGGCGCCTCTTTGCCATGCCCACCGAGTGGCTCAGGGGAGAAGCCAGCTCTCCTCCGGAGTTGGGAACTCCGGCTGATCTCCAATGGCAAGGAGGAGGAGGAGGAGGAGGAGGAGGAAGCCTCATGGCTCGGCCGGCCGGCCGCCTGCCCCTCCCTCAGCCTCCTTGCCAGGGCTCAAGGGCAGCGCTCAGGGATGCCTCCTAGGCCGGCCCCAGAGCAGCACTTGCTCCCTTATATAACAGGCTTATCGCGAAATCAGTTTCCTCTGCCCTTCTTCTGATCTTGCTCTCTGAATAGCTCCTCCCTGACAAATCCCGAGTCTGGATGAGGCCCTGGCTCCTCTGGCAAGCGGCACAAAACAAAGAGAGGAGGACGGCCCTCTGGAGTTTCTGCCCCTATCATGCGGTCCCCTCCCCAAGGCTTGACCCCTCCCCCACCACCCTGCACGCCTCTGGACACGCATGTGGGGAAGGGTGTGTTCGCCAGAGGGGGCCTGACCTCACCACAAACTCCTGGCCGAAGTTTGCCACCCAATGAGCAAGGACTTCAAACGAGCCCCTTCCCCATGCAAGGCTCACCTGCGGAGCCAGAGAGAGATGGGGAGAGAGATGCTCAGCGCCAGCCTGCCTGCCTGCCTGCAGCAAACCGAGGGCCCAATCCCTGAGCATCTCGGCGTGTCAAAAGGGAACCGGGAAGAGCAGCAGGAGAGCTGCAGGGGTCTGTGGGGACAGGGAAACGCGCCCAGTTGTTTTGGATGACAACTCCCAGCCGTCCGCCGGCATGTGGCCAACAGGGGCCAGGGGTGCTGGGAGGGCACATCCGGAGGGCAGGGAGTCAAGGAGTCAAAGGACCAGACTAGACGGTGTGGCTGCTGTTTCTGCCCCCCCAACCCAAAAATAATAATTCCACTAGCTAAAGCTCCTTGCAAGGGGCCTGTGAAAGGGACCCCCTTCCTCCTGTTTCCTGCCCCCCTGCAGCCCTGCTTCTTCCCAGGCTCCCCACCCTCCCAGCTCCATCCCACGAGGGTTGCACTTGCCTGGAGCTGCCCAGCACCTTCCTGCTCAGCCTCAGCTCCTGCAGGGAGCCTGTGAGAACACCCAGCCCCAGTCCGAGGAGGAGTCTGAGCCGCCCTCTGACGCAAAGCCAAAGCCCAGCTTAGCCGCCTCCTCGCCCCCTCCTCCCCGGGGGGGGGGCTGTAGACAGGTGCTCCGCCCAGCCCAGCCCAGCCCAGGCTCTGTCCACATGGAGGGAGAAAAAGACACCACCACCCTTTGCTGCACAAATCCATGGCAGCAACCTGGTCTGTCTTTTCATGGCCCTGGGGAGGAGCAGGCAAGGGACAGGGTGTGACAGCTGCTCCAAGAGGCCAAAGGGCCACAGCGGAAGAAGCGCAGGCCAGAGAGAGAGAGTGATAGCAAGAGAAGTTTATAAAGTTATGGAGGGCCTAAAGAAAGTGGAGGGAGGAAAACAATTCCCACTCTCTCCTACAGTGCCGGATTTACATGTAAGCTAAACAAGCTGTAGGTTGGGGGGGGGGAAACTGGACGTACATTTCCAAAATATAAGATTAAAAACAAATAAAATAAAACCTACAGACAGCAACAGGGCGCAGGTAGCACTGTGCTCTAAACCACAGAGCGTAGGGCTTGCCAACCAGAAGGCTGGCGGTTCGAATCCCCGCGATGGGGTGAGCTCCCGTTGCTCGGTCCCTGCTCCTGCCAACCTAGCAGTTTGAAAGCATGCAAAGTGCAAGTAGATAAATAGGTACCGCTCTGGCAGGAAGGTAAACGGCATTTCCGTGCGCTGCTCTGGTTTGCCAGAAGCGGCTTAGTCATGCTGGCCACATGACCCGGAAGCTGTATGCCGGCTCCCTCGGCCAGTAAAGCGAGATGAGCGCCGCAACCCCAGAGTCGGACACGACTGGACCTAACGGTCAGGGCTCCCTTTACCTTTACCTACAGCAAAAGTGTTTTGTGTTGTGTAGGCTCCTATGATGTAAGGAATGTTATTAATGTGGTGCAGTGGTTAAGAGCAGTGGACTCATAATCCGGTGAACCGGGTTCGTGTCTCCCCTCCTCCACATGCAGCTGCTGGGTGACCTTGGGCTAGTCACACTTCTCTGAAGTCTCTCAGCCCCACTCACCTCACAGAGGAAGGGAAAGGAGAATGTGAGCCGCTTTGAGACTCTTCCGGGTAGTGATAAAGCGGGATATCAAATCAAAAAATTCTTCTTCTTAATTGTATTTCACAATTAATATGCTTCTTCTTAAATGTATTTCAGTTCAACAATTACTTTGATAAAATACATATTTTGTGATGTGCAAATGGCTTTAGATACCTATGAGGCCAATAAATTACCATATATTCAACACAAAAAACAGCGGCCATTTGTTGCTGACAAAGGACAGCTGGACATAGAAAGGGGCCCATTACCTTCAGGAGCTGAGGGCCGCATCAAACCTCAATCTGGCCCTGCTCTCCTAACACTAGCAGACATCCAATGAAGCGGAATTTTGGACGATTCCGGACAGATAAAAGGAAAGTCCTTTTTGATGCAAAGCAAGGACCTAGATGGCTTTAAAAGAAGACAGAGGGCTATGGAGGCCGTCTCACCATGGCTCGGCTCTGCCTGACACATCTGTCTTCCAGCCACAACAGAGAGGTTGCCTTTTTAGAGACCTCAAACGACTGTGACCCGGAAGAGTTGGTCACGGAAGCAACGGATGGGAGAGGATCGCGGGTTAATCTGAAGCAGCACCCAGGACCTGCTGTGAAATGTAAGCGTTGTGCAGCCTGCTGGGAGCAGCCGGCCCCCAGTGCTGCTCAATTCAACGGATACTAAGTGGGAAATGGCCAAGATAGTCCAACAGAGTTCCATCTGAGGATGAAGAAATGGGTAAAAAGGATGTTGAAAGGAGGGCCAAATCTCTCCCAAATGCTTTGGGGTTATTAAAGAGAGAAAAAAGGTGGAACAACCAGACTTTAGGCCAAAGCATGCTTTT
Organism: Lacerta viridis; assembly: GCA_900245905.1. Lineage (NCBI taxonomy): Eukaryota > Metazoa > Chordata > Lepidosauria > Squamata > Lacertidae > Lacerta > Lacerta viridis. The sequence continues at coordinate 47,825 of OFHU01001874.1, forward strand.
GGGAAAGGTCCCTGTGGTTGGTCAAGCCCAGGCAAGGAAGTGACCCAGCATATGCGGAATTCCATTCTAGGGATCTGAGGAAAGGAATTGAAAACACACCTGCCAATATCGTGCCATTATGCAAATCCGGGGTGCGATTGCATTTGGAATAATGTGTACAGCTCTGGTCGCCCCGTCTCAAAAGGGGTATTGCAAAACGGCAAAAAAGGTTCAGAAAAGGGTTGCCCAAATGGTCTGGGAGATGGAGCAACGTATGAGGAAAGGCTTCCGTGTTTTTTTTGTGGGGGGAGAATAAGGCAGGTAAAGAGGCTTCTGAAATGATGAATGATGTGGAGAACATGGAAGCGTGGCTGTAAGCTCCCTGGGGCAGAGACTTGTCCCCTTGTACTTCTGTCACATGCCAGGCACAGCGGTGGCACAAGGAAAGGGAACAGCCCAGCAGTGTTCCCCGCCTGAACTGGGAGCTGCTGCTCTGCAAGGACTCGGGCAGGGGCCTCCCCCAGGCCTGCCACCCAAATGCTGGCTCTGGTAAGCAGCGAGGAGCAGCCAGCCGGGTCTCCGGTCTCCAGGAGGGCCTGAGAGACCAGTACCCAAGGGCAGAAGGCCAGGAAGCAGGAGGCGGAAAGCCCACCTGCGGAAGGAGCAGACTTAGGGCTGGGGGGAGAGGGCATTCTTGTGCTCAGGGCCAAGTCCTGCTCCCAGGCACACATCCTCCATGGAGAACGGGGGGAGTCTTATCGGAGCCCCTCTGCATGTCAGCGAGGGCCCCTCCCCTCCTCCTGAAGCCAAGTCCCAGGCTGGCCTCCACTAGTGCAAGATTTGGGGGGGCGGGGCACTCCCTCCATGTCCTCGCTTCCCAGGGCTATCCTTCCTTTGCTTTGGGACTCTAAAAGGCAACTATTTAAACCGTTTATTAAATTAAGTAATTCGCCTGTGATGGATTAACCACGATTCGCCAGCTGCTCCAGAAGAAAAACATTTTTAAAAAGCCAGATGCGAATGATGTTAATGATCGATCAATCAATCAATCTACAGCACTGGAAATCAGCAGCAACTCTGCTTTGATTTGAAATGTCTTAAAGGCAGCTGGGCAGACCAGGCTGCAACCCGAACTGTGAGGCAGCCTTGCTAGCCACTCTCTTGGCAGTGCGAGAGCCAAGGAAAGCGTGGGGCAGAGGGGTCTGGGTGCGGGTGGTCTGGGCGGGCAGCTCCACCCACTGACCTCCGCAGCCAAAAGCCAGGCCACACCCACCCTTTTGAGGAAGTGCAGCGTGCACAGATTAGCCAGAACACTTTGCCCTGCGCTAATCAGCCCTAGGCAATAATGCCTCCGAGTTCCTGACCCATTTTCACCATAAGCCGATTCACAGCTATTTATAGTGCGCACACACACAGAGGCTCTCAAGGTCACCAGTCAATGGACTGTGTCCCCGCTGAGAGAGGAGAGCACAGGCACTCAAAAGCCCAACCCAAAATGACCAGGAAATCAAAATGATCGAGGGAACAGGGTGACTCGGTGACAGCATTTGGGACTTTTCAGTTCTCCCTCTCTCACAAGGCTAGAACTCGCAGAATCATAGAGCTGCAGAGTTGGAAGGGACCCCTGGGGTCATCCAGTCCAACCCCCTGAAATGCAGGAATGTCAGCTATAGCCCCCCTGACAGGGGGCCACCCGACCTCTGCTTAAAACCCTCCACAGAAGGAGAGGCCACCACCTTCGGAGGGAGTCCGTTCCACTGCTCCTCATGGACACCAATGCAGCGACAGAGCAAGCCGATCGGGCGCCTGGGGCGGTGCGCGTGCCCTGCGTCCAGGGGTGGGACAAGCCTCCGCGGGGCCTCCAAGGAGTCTCTGCCTGCCTGCCTCCTCCCACTTAGCTGCCCTACCTACAGCTGGGGGGGGGGAGGCGGCGGGCGGACCATTTGGGCAGCGGAGCCTGCGCGCGCCCAAGCCACCGCGTCTCTCCCAGGAGCTGCAGGCCCCGCGGTGAGTGCCGCCCGGCATTTTGTCACCCCCCTCAGTGGTGGCACCCAGGGCGTGCCGCCCCCACCGCACCGCCCTTCCTCTGCCCCTGCAGCAATGAAGCTGAATGTTGGAAGATTCAGCTGAGATAAAAGTACTTATTCAGGCAGCGCATAAACTGGGGAATTGGGCTCCCCGTTTTTGTGAGAGTTGCATTCCTGGTCCCCGTGTGCGTAGGAGGAGCGTGCGTAAGCCTGCCCCACCCTGTTTTGGGGCCGCGTCAAGGAGCGTGTGCCCGCGTCATTTCGGCGCGTGTAAAACGGTCACTGCCTGCAATAGGCACCAAGTTGGATGGTTTCAAAAGAGGATGACACGAATTCAGAGAGGGCTACCGAGGGCCACCAGCCACGATGGCTAAGCTCTGCCTCCACAGTCGGGAGCAGCAACGCTTCCAAATCACAATTCCTGGAAAGCAGAGAGAGAGAGAGAGAGAGAGAGAGAGAGAGAGAGAGAGAGAGAGAGAGAGAGAGCGCTCTGGTGCTCAAATCCTGCTTGCAGGCTTCCTGCGGGCATCTGGTTGCCCCCTGTGAGAACAGGATGCCGGGGGCTTCACAGGCCAGACTGCTCCCCCTATTTCTGCAGGTGCAGGTCCATCAGCCCCTACGTTGCAGAGTATTCAGGCTTTGTGCTGCCACCTGACCCAAGCAGGCAGGCAGCAAGGAACGTTCTCCACACAAGAAGGAAAGCCCAGCACTTACCCGTCTAGAAGGACGAAGAGCAGAGCAGCCGGCTGGGCTGCCACCGTCAGAGGAGAGGGCAGCGACCGAGGTCTGCGGCTGGTGCCGAGATCGCCCACACGGCCACGATCTTCAGCCTCCTGTCTTCAATGGGAGAGGAGCGGCGCTTTCTTCCGCCTCGCAAGGACCTTTCTGGGCTCAGCTCCTTCCAGACCTAAGCCGCAGCAGAGGGTTAGTTTCAACGCTTGACATTCCTGGTGCCTGGAAGAGCGGCCAGCTGCCATTTCCAGGCCTTGTATCCAAGCAAAAGGGGCAGGATCACGCCAGCCCACCCTCACCTGAGGACTGCCCCCTACGCTACCTGCTGGTGTCAGCCCAAGCTACCTTCAGGGAGATGGCGAGGAGCCAGCCTGGCAACCCAGGGACCGCAAGGTGTCCGGAGTGCCTCCGACTGGGATGCTTGAAAAGATTAGACAAATTAACAGAGAAGAAGGCTGCCCATGACTTCTTCTGGTCACGGCGTCTATGCGTTCTCCCCACTATCAAAGGCAGCACGCCTCTGAATACAAGTTGCTGGAGATCGCAAGCCCAAGGAGGAGTCTGACGCATCAGGGCCCAAAGGGCAGACACAGGACCTTGGACCAGGCTGGCCGGCAGGTGCTGTTCTGTGATGCCAACTTCTGTGATGCTACACCCTTGACGGAGGCTGCAGACCCACCCTCCTGGGCTCTACCCTTGCCCCCACAGCAGCAACCTCCAGTTTGCCCTGGGGTGTTTTGGCCTAGACAAAACCCCTCCTTCCTGCTCCATTCTGCCACCTTCCTTTCGCAAATGCCACCCTCCTCCTCCTCCTCCGTCACCTTATACCACACCATCCTGGGACCCCCCTCCCCTGCATACTGTCTCTTCCAAGCATCCTCTGGATGAAAAACTGCATCCCGGGGGGGGGGGGGGAGTCATTTCTGTTACAAAGGGATTCCACCACACCAGAGCCAAACAACAGCAGCCTTTAAAATCACTGCATCATTTAATGTCAGCAGTACAATGATAGGAGACTTGAGTCTGGATGACATTGGAAGACAAATGTGTGATACAAAAGAAAGAAGAGAGCCATGCAACCAAAGATTCACTGTAAAAATACCGGTACAATATATACAAACCCCATTTCAAATAGTATTTACATTTTATAGCATGTTTATAAAGCTCTGGTAGATGACCAATTTCCTCAATTAAGTTTTTTTTTTGCCATTTGTGTCTATTGAAGTGATTTTACAGGTTTTTTTTTACAAAATATCATTTTTTTAATACAAATGTCACTGAGCATCTCTATCTAAATAAGCACGCAAGACGGAATACTTCACAAAGAACCTCCCCGGTTAAAGTTACACTCGAAAACTTTACACCAGTTTGAGAGCTGCAGCTGCACCAAGGAGCCCTGGAAATGACAGCTTGGGGAAGTCGCTGCGAAGTTCGTTCTAGTTCACTGTCCCTCCCGCAGGACCCACAGCAGCTAGACCTCAGCCCTTGTGCACAGTCAGAACGGTGAAACGGCTGCTAAGTTTGTAGAACGGACAATTGGCTTAACCATTTCGGCTTTCACCAAGGAAAACTGGTTTTAAGTTTGGAGCGAGATGTAGCACGTCCCTCCCATTCTTAAACCAGTTCCTCCAATACACTGTGGCTTTCATGCTCCCGGGCAAGAGCCAAACCACATCTCCATTAAAGGAATGTGCCTGAAACAGGAGGATCTGCAGCAGCACCGGTCTGGGGGAATGACCAACCTTCCAAGGTGTCCTGATGGCCCCTTTTAAAGTAAACACTGCCAGGTTCCGCACTCGTGACGTTCCCAGCAATGCAAATGCCTTAAAGCCATTTCCCCAACCCTTAATACTTTTTTCTCCGAATGAGAGACACCCCACCACTTCCCATACAGCCAGCAGCCGCCGCCATATATACTACGCGGCAGGGACTGAAGACCTTCTTACAGCTAGTCAGTTTCAGCTAAGGCATGCTCCGCTCACAGTGTTTACCCCCTTCACCGCTCAAGACTATGACCTCCACGCGGGGGGTGGGGGGGAGACCAGCCTGTTCCAGATCTTTGGGGGTGCTGTGTGCTGAGCGTGGTTGCAGGATACTTCCTTCAACCATGCTGGGTTGCTAGGACAGACTCAGTCAAAGCAGAGGGGAACCCTCAGCTGCCTCTTCTTCCTTGTTCCCCTGGGTAGGTTCCTCGTGCAGAAAGGGCGCAAGCACCTTGTCTCTGCCGAGCTGACAGAGCTTATGCTTTTTTCAGAACACTGCAAATAGCTGCGAAATACCCTTGCTGTTGAGAAATACTTTTTTCCAGGCCAGCATCCAGTCCCTCTCCTGCCTTCAAGTGCAGATGGACAAGCGAGAAGGAAGACCACAAAGAGCAGCAGCCCCACCTGAAGGAGACCGCCAAGAGGTGGCAGGTGCTTCTTTCTACAGGATCAGGCCAAACGGCTTTGTGTGCTTTAACACAAAGACGATGAGATGCCAACCTCAAGACGCTGGCAGGGGAGAGGCAGTAGTAGTACTCTGCAGGGCAGGAGGGCTACGGAGCAAGTGCCGGCCGCAAACTCCTCTTCCCTTTGAGAAGAGATTCTGGCTGGGATTTAAACAGCCGGCAGGCAAGCTCTCAAGAAGAGACATTGCAATCTCTGGATCTTGCTCCTGATCCTCATCGGCTGCTCCTCTGATGCTTCCAAAAGGACTGTCCACCTTCAGCAACATTTCCACTTCTAAGGCCAGGTGGAATCTGCAGTTATTCAGGCTGGATTTTAAGTGAGCCTGCTCTGCAGCAGAGACTCTGGGCCCTGGCCTGCTCTACAGTTGCCCCGTCCATTCCACCTGCACAGGACGGCCTGTGCAAAACTTGCCTGTTCTTATAGGAGCTACATAATCTACAGGCCATTTTGGAGCTCTGGCAGTGCCTGCTTATTAAGACGTGCAGAAGACAGACAAGTGGAATCAAAGGGATATTAATAATTTAATTTCAATACTACAAATTCTGTTTTGGTAGAAAGCATCACTTTTTTCGAGAGGCCGCCCCAACACCCCAGATGTAGCGCCCAGTTCTAGTTCAGTTGTATCTGGATCACCAGCAACCTCCAGGAAATGGCAAACAAGTACTTAAAATCCAACACAATTACAAAAATAATCCAACATGGTTATTTCTCCATGGTAATTTTCACCGCACTAGATTTTTCTTCTTCTTCTTCTTAAAAAAAGGCTATGATACACTTATTTTGTTACAGCTAAGAAATGAAGATACATATATTCTACAGATCAGCATGGCTGACAGCGTCATCCCTTTACGCAACAGGAAAGAACCACCTTTCTTTCCGCAGCCTCTCCTCCATCCCACAGACAACACCTGAAGAGGAGGAGGAGGAGAAGCAGGAGGGGTTCGGACGTAGCCCACTGTGCAAAGGAAGGGCTAAGGGCTGGAGGGATTAGCTGGCCCAGGTTTCCAAAGAAGATTTGAAGACAATGAATGATTTCAGGTGAGCCTCAAACAAAGGCCCAGGGCGTCAGACAATACTGGCTAGTACTACTTAAGATACTCTGATTACTTGTTTACAATGCAGCTTGGATATTACATGCTACAGCACTGAGCAAAACCCAAAGGGTGTATATACAAGTTATATGGCTGGGGGGGGAGGATTAATGGAATATAAAGAAAATCAGAGAACAAGTTTTCGAACACTGCTGCTTCTCTCGCGCACAAGGCTGCCTGCAGGGGCAAGTCTTTAATACTACTGGCAGAACGGGGAGGCTGTGGGGTCAAAGCCTTTAAAAACATCCTTTAAGGAGCCGGCGTCCTGCGGGTCCCCCTCGTGCTCAGGGCTGTTTCCAGCAAAGGGGCTGCCTGCCCCGGACTTGCCCGCCTGCTTCACCATGCCATAGACGGGGGGCACCGGGAGGTTGTGGACGCCAGGCTGTGCGGCAGTCTCTGTGGCAGCAGGCGTGGTGGTGGCGGCGGCCGTGGTGGCCGTGGTGGTGGGGGCAGCCTTGGGCCGCGGCCGGTTGTAGCTGTTGTACCTGTCGGTCGAAGGTTCTGCGCTCGGCTTCTCCGCCTCCAGCTGGTCCAGGGCCGACCGGCGAACAAACAGGGGCTCCTTCCCCCTGGCGCTGACTTTGCTGTTGCCGCTGCTGCCGCTGCCGCCGTCGGAGCCCTTGGCCGCCGGGCTGCCCTCCCCAGCTGGCTCCGCAGCCTTGCCGCCTGAGCCCGGAGTCCTTGGGTCGTAGAGGCTGATCCCGCTGAGGACGCTGCTCTGGCCGGTGACTCTGCTCAGGCCCCCCGCTGTCAGCAGCCGGGGGTCGTAGGGAGCGATGCTGGGGGCTGCCTCCGAGGAGGCAGCAGGGCCGGGTGCCGACGCGCTGGCGGCGTCTGTTGGCTTTGAGGGCGCCGAGGGCGCTGGCTCAGAAGCCTTTTGCAGCCTGGGGTCAGCGGGGGCTTTGCGCATCCGGGGGTCGCTTGGCTTGTCGCTCTGGGTCGGGCTGCCTGCTGCGTTGACTGTCTTCAATATCCTCGAGAGCAGCTCAAAGTCAGGGAGGCTGGAGCCGGAGCCGGCCGAGGCTTCTGCTGGGGCTGCCGCCCGCTGCCTGGGGTCGGAGAGGCTGGTGGAGTTCTGAGGCCGGTTCAGGCGCGGATCGAGACCAGGCAGAGCCTGCAGAGCCGCCGGGACGGGAACAAACTCTTGCTTGGGGACAGGCAGCGGGATGAGGTCCTCGGGGCTCCACAGGACCGTGCGGGCAAAGCCGGGCATGACCAGGACAATGTCTTTCTTGATGTGGCTGAACTGCTGCAGCTGACCCCGAGGGTCCCTCAGGGTGTGATTTGGCAAAGCGTCCAGGGGAATCGTGACCGGCTTGTCCCTCAGGGCCCTCTCCCCTTCCTCCTCTTCCGGAACTGGAACACCCTTCTGCCCAGCGGAGGGGCTGGAATGCAGAGAGTCTGCTTTAGGGGCAGAGGGGGGAATGTGGCGTGCCAGCCTGGGATCTGTGGGGCCTGCGTCCCCCGCCCCAGGTGGAGCGGAAGGCTCCACGCCTCGAGAAAGCCTGGGGTCGCGCAGGAGGCGAGGGTCGGCCGGCCGGCTGCTGCTGCTTCCCAGGGGCTGGCTTTTCTGGAGGCGAGGGTCGCTCCTGCCCAGGGCGGGGCCAGCGCCACTGGGAGCGTCTTCGTGGGGCCGGCTGGAACTTTGCTGCCGCAGAGTCTTCAGGATGGAGCTGACACTGCTGCTGCCATCGTCCTCGTCGCTGGAGTACCAATTGCCAGTATCACCTGTGGGGGGGGGAGCAGAGAGAGGGGGCAATAGAATGAGGCATGAGGCAAACCTGGAGTATCACTCCTGGCTATAGTATCCGCCAAATGAGGGGTAACTGACAGGTACCTGAAACTGCAAGACGCAGACCTGGCCTGGCCAAAGCACTTAGGGCAACATTAAATGCAAACTCCCGTTCCAAGCCAAAGGTCTTCCTTTGTTTAGGTTCTGACAAACCGCTAGGAGCAGCTACATGGGATGGTGTCTGCCTCTCTGTCTGCCTCTGAGGTAGGCACAGCCCAGCCTTCAGCGGTCAGTTGGGGTTCTGGACTATGCCAGACTCAGTCATGAGTGGCAGCTGATTGTGTCTCAGCTTAAATGAAGAGACCAGGAGGAGGGGCTCTAACGAGAGGGATGGGCAACCTCTGGCCCCAACCACGGCCCCCTGCTCATCACCTGAGGTCATGTGACGGGGTGGGACGGGGCAGATAAACCTGCAGAAAAAAGCACTGAATTCAAAAGGTCTCAAATTCTGCCACTGGCAAAGAAGGAAGAATCGGGGATGACTTAGGCGAGTGCCTGGCTTTTCCTTTGCAAGCTGCAGGTTTGAAGCTGAGTCACCTGACACCCTATGACAGGAGGTGACTGACAGGGAGGCAGCCTTGCCCAACTGTGAGAGGGGTTTTTTTCCCTTTCTGGGGGTCCACTTCCCCACCTCTGATCTAGGGGGACACCCAGAAAGCCAGGCTGAACGCCCAGAGCAGCTTGGCCCCCCTCCAAGACCCAGAGTTGCCGCTCCAAGCAAGCCTGAGTCAGGGGCTGCCGCAGCCACTTGCCACTTGCCTTCCTCGTGCTCCCGATCCGGCTTGCAGCCTTCCGCGTGCCGCCGAGCCCTCTCTTCCTCCTCCTGCTGCTGCTTGTGCTGGATGCGCAGGTACAGAGCCCGCTGCGTGGACGGCAGGAAGTCGGGGACGTTGGCGGGAGGCTTCTGCAGTCTGGGGATCCCTCCGTCGCAGAAGGGGTCTGGCTCCAGGGAAGGGTCGGGGAAGATGTTTTCCCCAGGCAACTCGTCCATCTCATCGTAGTTCCCGTAGCCCTCTGTGTCGGGGAAAGCGCAGGCAGGGAGGCCGTGAGAAACAAGGGCGGGCGGGGAGAGCAAGCCCAGCCAGGCTAGGGATGGAGGAGCCTCCATGAGCGGCTGCCTCCCAGCAGACTGTGGCCCCGGGAGCCCTGGGCCTCTCCAGGCTGCAGCGGCCAAAGGGCCCATTGGACTCGATGCTCTAGCGGGTCTTGTTTTCATACAGAAGCTGCCTTGAGTCCCATAAGGGGAAAAGGTGGGGTAAGGTAAAAAAAAAGGTAAAGGACCCCATGGCAGTTAAGTCCAGTCAAAGGCGACTATGCGGCTGCGGTGCTCATCTTGCTTTCAGGCCGAGGGAGCCGGCGTTTGTCCGCAGACAGCTTTCCGGGTCATGTGGCCAGCAGGACTAAACCGCTTCTGGCGCAACGGGACACCGTGACAACTGCCAGAGCAATGCATGGAAACGCCATTTACCTTCCCACCGCAGCAGTACCTATTTATCTACTAGCGCTGGCATGCTTTCAAACTGCTAGGTTGGCAGGAGCTGGGATTCGAACGCGGGAATTCGAACCACCGGCCTTCCGATCAGCAAGCCCAAGAGGCTCAGTGGTTGAGACCACAGCACCACCTGCTCTAGCGGGTCTCGTTTTCGTACAGAAGCTGCCTTGAGTCCCATAAGGAGAAAAGGTGGGGTATCCAATAATAACAGGCCTACTGCCCACAGCTTCTCTCTCGCCACACTGCTGACGCTCACCTATTTTAAACTGCTATTTTTAAATGAGTTTATTTTCACATGCTTTCTTTTAAATTCCTGCAATGGTATTGTTTTGCCACTGGGAGGGAGGGAGGATAGACAGGATACAAATGTGATAAAAGGAAGGACCACGTACCTGGGCCACCCATCAGGTTGGGGTCCATCTCCAAGCCTTCTGGATGCGGGTAGAAGCCGTCGTAGAAGTCGGGTGCTGGAGGGCCAGGGGGCATCTCCTCGGGCCCAAAGGGCATCATTGGGGGCCCGGGGCCCATGGGAGGGCCAGGGTTCATCCCGGGGCCCATGGGCATGTCGGGACACATGTCAGGGCACATGTCAGGAAGCATGTCGGGGGGCATGTCGGGGGGCATGTCGGGATGCCCAGGGAACATAGGCGGAGACATGCCTGGGTGCCTAGAGGAAAGAACGCAGCCAGGGTCAGCAAAACGGCCGAGGAGCAGGAGGGGCCTTTCCAGAGGCAGCTCACTTCAGCATGGGAGGGGGCAGGTCAAGGCAGCCTGCCGCATGTGGCTCCCTGCCAGGCAGCAGGACATGGAGGAGGAGCGTGGCCTGGAAAGAGGGGCCGGCCACACACCCCCAGGCCTTGACCTGAAGCGCTATGGCTGCCACCAGGAGGGAGGGGGAAGCCCCAGGTGCCCCCCCCCCACTTCCTTGCCCCTCACCAGATCCCCAGGACGCGCTGGAAGGAAGGTGGCACGTACCTCACACCCAGCTTCTCTGCCAGCTGGCCGGTGGGCCTCACCACAATCTCAAAGAGGGAGGGAATCTTCTTGAACATGTCCTGCTGCTGCTGCAGCTGCTGCGGCGAGAGGGGCTCGTGCATCGGAGGCGGCATCTGCGGCGGCCCTGGGGGCGGGAGGGGGCGGTGGGGCGGGGGAGCAGGTGGCCCGCCAGGCATGGGCCGGCCGTTGGGCGACGTTGGAGCTGGCGGCCCCGGGGGCCGAGGGGGGGTGGGCAGCAGTCCGACCCCGGGAGGCGGCTTGGGCAAGGGGTTGATGCCTTGCTTCTTCAGCTCCTCCACTTCCTTCTCATCTTCTGCTCCTGCCTCAGCATCGTCCGCCAACATCTAAGGGGCCAGGGGCGAAGAAGGCAGGGGGGTGAGGCAGCAGGAGTCTCCCGTTATCCCCACACGCCGACTGCATGGCTCCCGATCCATCCCTGCCCCCCACAACTGCTAATGAGAAGGCATTGCCCGCAGCAAAGGGCTTCCACGACCGGAAGCAATTCTCAGCAGCCCCCCAGCCCACTCACCTTATCCAGAAGCTCCCGCGTCTCGTCTGTCAGAGGTTCGTGGGAGAACATGCAGTCGTCTCCATTGATGCAGTTCCCAGTCGTGTGAAACAGCTTGCAAGGGAAGTCCCGTGCGAGGCATTAAAGAAAGTAAATCAGGCCAAGGGCAAAGGCACAGGAGAACTCACGCACCCCAAGGACACCAGGCCAGGCTTCGGCTGGCAGCAGGCCCACCCACAGACTCAGGGCTCTCACACTCAGGAAGGGGGGCTGATCTCCCTAGAGCAGGAGTCAGCAACCTTTTTCAGCCGTGGGCTGGTCCACCATCCCTCAGACCATGTGGGGGGGACAGACTATAATGAACGAATTCCTACGCCCCACAAATAACCCAGAGATGCATTTTAAATAAAAGGACACATTCTACTCATGTAAAAACACGCTGATTCCCAGACCGTCCGCAGGCCGGATTGAGAAGGCGATTGGGCCGGATCTGGCCCACGGGCCTTAGGTTGCCTACCCTTGCCCTAGAGCAACCCTGGCCCAGCTCAAAAACTTCTATTGAAGCTCAGCCGTTGTCCACAGCATGGAGAATCAGATTAAACCTCCCCACCTCCCCTTTGATATTAGCTTTCCTCTAAAAATGCAGGACTCAGAGGAGGCAAATCTAAGACACCCCGGCGTGGAAGCAACCAGAAAGGATATCGTGCATGTAGGGACAGTTTTCAGCTCTGGCACAGTAGCCGGTGATGTAAAACTTGCACAGTTCCCGCTTCTTTGGCAGCTCAATGTCATGGCTGAAGTTGCAGTGTTCGCCCTGCCAGGAAAAAGCAGAAAGTGCAAAGAGGAGCTGATTTTGCCTGCGCCACGGGTCCCTTAGAGCCACGGGAAGAGCGTCCCGTGGACTACCGGCTTCGTGGGTCCCAGACGTGTCGTCTCCGCTCCTGATTGACCCTCGTAAGGGGGGAAACCAGGCGAGCGGAGCTCCGACACGGGACTGAAGGAGCGACTGCCTGCGGAGGATCAAAGCAGCGATCCCGCCAGATGCGAGCACCCGGCACTTCCGAAATAGAAAATTCAAAAGAAACTCTGTAAGTAAAAGTTTTGGACTTTTTGACAAGTTTGGAGAACACTGCTTGCAGAGGAACTTTAAAAAGGAAGCCTGTTCCCTTTGAACTGTTTGTATGAGCTTGGTAGCGCTAAAGGATTAAAGCCGCGACTAACGGGAAAAGTTTTGCGAACTCTGCCAAACTTTTTAAAAGTCGTTTAAAAGTTATTTAAAGGACGTTTAGAGATTTAAAAACTGTGGATATGGCAAAAGAAGACACCGCTCGCCCTCTGGACTAGGATTCCGGGTCCGGTAGCGGGCTGCAATACATTGTTGCCATTTTTTCTTTGTTGGTGTTTCAGTGACTGTTTACCAGTGGAGACATTTTGACTTCTTTGTGGCCAGATACAAGTTACTATTTAGACTTGGTGGTAACACTGCAATTGGAAAATAACTACTGACTTGGGCTATTTAAAATAGACTCTTCTTGGCTTTAAGGAATTTATAATTTTGGGAATTTTAACTCTTTGCCTAAAAAGGCTGGACTTTTGGACTGGTGGGGACTTCTGGCTCAGCAGGCTCTTTGTTCTCAGAAGGGAGCTGCTGGCCACCTGGTGTTTACTTTTGGGACTGTTGGTCTTCGGCTGTGAATGTCTGAGATTGTTACCATAGCAACTGGAGTGACCTTGAGATTACAATTGCAGAGCCCGCAGGAAATGGACACTAGATCTAAAACAACTGGTGCTAGCTCTGCACAAAAAAGAGGCTCTGTTTCCTTAACTCTGCAGGAGCAAATGGAGAAATTGGTTGCAAGTGTGGCAGAAGTTACAGCAGGACTGAAAAGTGTGACAGAGGGGTTGAAGCAAACACAAGATTCAGTCGCCTCTGCAATAGAAAAACTCCAAGTGGATATAAAAGCTGATATTAAAAATTCTACCCAGACCCTGGAAAAATCAATCGGCCAAATTGAGGAGAACGTAAGGAAGAACAGAGACGAAATTAATAAAATTGGGAAGGAGGTGACTACATTGAAAAAGGACTCTGAGGAAATTAAAGTGGTCAGAGAAAAAATAAAAAAGGTGGAAGAAAAATTGGACAATTTAGACTTGGAGCAGCTAGAGAATATTGGAACACGACAGAGGTCTGTGGAAGAATCTCTTGCCTTTCTGCAATTACATCAGAGAGAAGGAAACATCCGTTTAAGGGGTCTTCCAGAATTGGAAGGAGAAGACCTAAAAGCCTATATTGTGCAGCTTATTTTCAACATATTGGGAGTTAGAAGAGGTAAACGTCTCAGCACGCATAGTGAAGGCCTTCAGATTTGGACCTAGAGGTTCCAGAGGAAAGAAAAGCACCAAAACAGTCAGTGACTGTTTGTTGGTGCTCCACGATAGACACGACAGAGACTTTTTTCTGGACTTACACTACAGAAATAACCTGGTGGTTCAGCAGAATAAAGTAATTTTTTATAAGGATATCCCCAGATTTTTCCTAGACAAAAGAGCTCCTTATAACGACTTGGTTACTGAGCTAAGAAGAAGAAAGATCTCCTTCAGTTGGGAATTTCCTGAAGGCCTTGCATTTACGTTTGAAGGGGAAAAGATTAGAATAAGGTCCCTGGCGGAAAAGCAAAAGTTTCTGGACAAACATCTGGAGCAATTCAAAGGAACTCCACTCGACCCAGCACAACTTTATAAGTTTCCAGAGTTATTTCCACCGCCGCCGAGACCAGCAGGGCCGAGTCAAGATCCAGAGGAAGGCAAGAAAGGAGAGGCATCTGGAGGAGCAGAATAAATAAGGGAAAATGACTCTTAAACTAACGACATGGAATGTCCGGGGATTAAATCAGAGACCAAAGAGACGCAGAGTGTTTTATAGCTTAGAAAAGAAGAATTTGGATATAATATGCTTACAGGAGACCCACATAGTCCGACGTCACAGAAGATTACTACAGAACAAGAAACTAGGCCAAGAGTTTATATCATCGGATAAAGTCAAGAAGAGAGGAGTTGTAATATATGCAAAGGAGAAATATAGCCCAAAACAGCTATTCAAAGATGAAGAAGGAAGATACATTGCAATTGAAATCAACATACAAGGCGAAAAATTTTTGATTCTGGGACTTTATGCACCAAACGATGGAAAGTCGATTTTTTACAAAAAAATACATGACTTGCTGTTGGATTATTGGACTATAAGGTAGTGTGCCTTGGAGACTTTAATGGGGCAGTTTCCACATTAATGGACAGATCGCAAAGAACTAAATTAACGAATGATGGGAAGCTCCCAAGGACTTTTTTTGAAATGGTGGATAATTTGAATTTGGTGGACTCTTGGAGATTAAAAAACCCTACAGAAACAGAGGCAACGTATTACAGTGAATCTCAGCAGTCATGGTCGAGGATAGACTATATTTGGATCTCGAATGAATTGGCTCCAAAAATACAAAAGGCAGAAATCGGCCCCAGAATGCTTTCAGACCACAATCCGGTACAGTTAAATTTAAAAATGATTTCCAAGGATTCTTTCAGATGGAGAATGGATGATGCATTGATGAGAGATACTAAGCTAGTAGAAAAAGCGGTGAAAAAGATGAAAGAATATTTTCAAATTAATTGGAATTCCGAAGTGGAGAAAAGGATTGCCTGGGATGCAAGTAAAGCTGTAATGAGAGGATTCCTCATAAGTGAAAAGGCGAAAAAGAAGAAACAACAAAATATAGAAATGGAGAGATTGTTGAAATTAATTAAAGAAAAGGAAAAAGAACTAAGAGGGCATCCCAGATGTGTTAAAATTCAAAAAGAAATTAAATACTTGCAATCCCAATATGCAAACATTATGAATCAGGACATCGAATGGAAAGTGAAAATGATGAAACAAAGAACATTTGAATCTGCCAATAAATGCGGAAAACTACTAGCTTGGCAATTAAAGAAAAGACAAAAGGCAAATGTCATCACAAATTTGGTAGTAAATGGGAAAAATGTAGAGAAACCGGAGGAAATCAGATGGTGTTTTCAGAGATTCTACAAGCAACTGTACAAGGCGGAGAAGATAGAGGAAGCGGAGATAGACCGATTTCTGGAAAAGAATGGATTGCAAAAAGTCCCAGAGGATAAGTTAACAATTCTCAACCACCCAATATCGACACAAGAGATGGAAGATGCAATAAATAACATGCAATTGGGGAAGGCCCCAGGACCGGATGGACTAACAGCAAAATTTTATAAGACATTAAAAGACTGGCTATTGCAGCCATTAAGAGAAATTTGCAATAAGATACTAGAAGGAGATAGGGCACCAGAGACATGGAAAGAAGCCTTTATCACACTGATTCCAAAACCAGATACAGATAAGACTCAAATGAAAAATTATCGTCCAATATCCCTGTTGAATGTGGATTACAAAATTTTTGCAAATGTTTTGGCTACAAGGTTGAAAAGAGTGTTGAAAGAATATATACATAGAGACCAAGCAGGTTTCTTACCAGGAAGACAAATAAGTAATAATACGAGAATTATTGTGGACATTTTAGAAAAACTGGAGAGAGACATAAACATAGATGCGGCACTATTGTTTGATGCAGAGAAAGCATTTGATAAAGTATCTTGGACATTTATGAAAAAGAATTTGGAAAAGATGGGAGTTGGAGAAAAATTCTTAAATGGCATTAAGGCCATCTATACAGAACAAAGAGCAAAAGTAATAGTAAACAGTGTGATATCGGAGGAGATTGAAGTTGAGAAAGGAACAAGACAAGGGTGCCCTATCTCCCCTTTACTTTTTATTACGGTCCTGGAAGTCCTCCTAAATATGATTCGAAAAGATAAACAGACAAAAGGAATCAGAGTGGGAGAGAAAGAATATAAATTACGCGCCTTCGCAGACGATTTGATGTTATCCCTTCAAGAACCCGAAAGCAGTGTCCCCAGAGCTTTGGAATTAATTGAACAATTTGGACTTGTAGCTGGCTTCAAATTAAATAAACAGAAAACCAAAGTTTTAGGCAAAAACTTGAGTGCAGAACAGATTCAAAGAATACAAGAAGCCACTGGACTTAATTTCGTTAAAACTGTAAAATATCTAGGTATCAATCTCACAACCAAGAATTTGAACCTGTACAAGGACAACTATGAAAAACTGTGGATGGAGATAAAAAAAGATATGGAAATTTGGACAAGACTTAAACTGTCGTTAATGGGAAGAATAGCAGTGGTTAAAATGAATGTCCTACCAAGGATGCTGTTTTTATTCCAAGCCATACCGATTTTGGATAAACTGGACTGTTTTAAGAAATGGCAAAAGGACTTATCGAAGTTTATATGGCAGGGCAAAAAGCCTAGAATCAAGTTTAAGATCCTAACAGACTCTAAAGAGAGAGGAGGCTTTGCCCTGCCGGACTTAAGACTTTACTTTGAAGCGGCAGCCTTTTGCTGGTTAAAGGATTGGTTTAAATTAGAAAATGTTGATGTGTTGGACTTGGAAGGACACGATAATATGTTTGGTTGGCATGCATACCTTTGGTATGACAAGGTTAAAATTCACAGAACTTTTAAGACTCATATAGTTAGAAAATCCTTGTATCAGGTTTGGACTAGATATAAAGACTTGTTGGAGAGAAAGACTCCTAGATGGATTTCTCCAGTGGAGGCCAAGGCCTATAAGAGACCAAACATGTCTGCGAACTGGCTAAGATATATGGACATATTGCAGCAGGAAGGGGACGCATTTAAGTTGAAAAGTTATGATCAAGTCAAAAGTCAGGTCCCCGACTGGCTGCAGTACCATCAGGTGTATGAAACATTTAAAATGGACAAAAAAGTTGGTTTTCAAGTAGAAAAATCAAAACTGGAGACAGAACTGATAGAATCGAACTTTAAGAACCTTTCCAAAATGTATAATCTTTTGCTAGAGTGGCATACGAAAGATGAATTGGTTAAATCGTCAATGATAGATTGGGCGAAAGATGTAGGACATAATATTATGATGGATGACTGGGAGAGATTGTGGCAGAAAGGTATCAAATTTACTGCTTGTCATAGTTTAAGAGAAAACATAATGAAAATGGTGTATAGATGGTATTTGACACCAGTTAAGATAGCTAAGATGAACACCAAAATGTCAGATGTATGTTGGAAATGCAAACATGCGAAAGGTACCTTTTTTCATATGTGGTGGTTGTGCCCAGTGGTGAATGCCTTCTGGGATAAGATTTATAATGAACTTAAGAAGGTAATGAAAGTTACCTTTTGTAAGAAACCAGAGGCATTCCTTCTGAGCATAACCAATGAAGAGATACCCAGTCAGGATAGAGTGTTTTTTATGTATGCCACGACAGCAGCTAGAATTTTATTGGCAAGAACATGGAAAGGAGAAGAGATACCAACGGTGGAAGAATGGCAGATGAAGATGATGGAATATATGGAACTTGCAGACCTGACCGCCAGAATCCGGGACCAGAGGGAGGAGAGGGTGTCACAGGATTGGAAAAAATTTAAAGATTATTTAGTTAAATCAGTTAAATTGAATATTTGAGCAGAATCAAATAGAATAGCGGCTTTAGTAGTTTTATGTTAGATAATTGATAAGAAGATATTTCTTTTTCTGGTGTGAATGATTTATTTGTTAAAGAATATGTTAAGATTTTGGGTTTAAACTTTGATTTATATCTGATAAAGTAAAGTCAAGTGTATTAAGTAAGTAAAGTTAAGATTATTAAGAAATAAGGTATATGATAATGGAATAAGAGATAAAGCTACCTATAATATATATATGATTGTGAAGACAGTGGAGGGAGCAGGGGAAGTCCCTTAAATAAGAAGATAAGAACAAGAAAATTACAAAGATAGGTGTTGATTTAAGGTTTGTATGTGTTTTCTCTTTATGTTTTTATATTGTTGTTGTTTATATTGTGTTTTTGTATTGTGTTTCTTTATAATGTGTATGTTGATTTGTATGCTTTTTCTTTTGTATTAATGGAAAATACCAGGAAAAAGCAGAAGGTGCAAAGAGGAGCTGATTTTTGCACAGTTTGACACCTGAGCACGAAGGATGTTTAGCAGTTCATCCCTGGAAACGCTCCCCCCCCCAACAACCCCAGAGGTAAGATGAGACACCTTTTCACACAATCAGGCAATGAGGAAAAAAGAAGAACTTCTCATTTGGAAATAACAACAACTGGAGTAACGTACAACCACGAACTCCTTCCCAAGTTACAAGGACAGGCTCAACACAATAGGTCTTTGTGCCAGTGACGGACGCTGGAAGGGCAGGTGCTGTTGTGACATCAGCAGTAAACAGGAGGCCACAATGGGCAGAGCTTTTGGGGACAGCATGACAGAAGCGGGACTTAGCTGGCATCTAGCGGCGTAACATTACGCCTGCAAAAGAGGTGAAATCTAATACGCTCCAAGTCAATGGAGAGCCCCAGGTGATCTATTCCCCTACAGCAGAGTTCAGGAACCCATGGCCCCCCAGGTAAACTCCCACCATCCCTGGCCACTGGCTGTGCTGGCTGGCGCTGATGGGAACCGGAGTCCAGCAAA
The DNA here is from genome assembly GCA_900245905.1 of Lacerta viridis. Classification (NCBI taxonomy): domain Eukaryota; kingdom Metazoa; phylum Chordata; class Lepidosauria; order Squamata; family Lacertidae; genus Lacerta; species Lacerta viridis. Next base: position 66,482 of record OFHU01001874.1, read on the forward strand.
CTCTAGAGAGCAACAGATGCCCTCTGCAACCAGCCACAGAACACCATATGCCTTGTAGACCTCCAGGCACATGAATTGGGGCCACACTGCTCTGCCCTCCTCCCAAGAAGGCGTGGAGCACCCAGGTCTGACTCTGGCCATGGGGAATGGTGCATAATTTAACTCTTTGGCTGCTGGTTTTTCTGCTATTTTACTGCATTTCTACATGTAGAGCCACACTGAGATCTTGTGAAGGGCAGCGCGTTAATAAACACACAAAACAGAATAGTGGTGAAACAATTATCCCTCCTTCAAGAGGTAGCCACTGTGTCCTCCACACAAGTTAGCATTACATAGAGGGACCCCCATCAGCCATGAACCCCCAAATGCAGCGAAGGTGAAGGGCACTTCACCTCATCTGCTGCGCATTCTAACCAAATACTCATGTCCCCCTTTCCTGGCAGGATCAGAGCAAAAATGAGGCCAAAGGGACCGGAGACAGAGATCCCTAAATGAGACAGAAGCTTCCATGTCTCCACGATCCGACCACCGGCAGGTGAACCACCAAATGTGGCCGTTATGGGCGCCACCAAGAGGGGAACGGAGCTGAGGCATGAGGGCCAAGAGAACATCCAGCCAGCAACGCACATAACCGCTTGCTCACTGACCTCTACTGAGGCCCAGAAACTGCTGACTGCTCGCTACTCCTGACTTGGCCTCCTGTAAGAAATGGGGCGGCTCTCCAGCAAAAGCAGGCAAGCTTTCCTCCAGCGCTGCAATGCAGGCCACAAGCAAGGTGCACAGCAGAGCCAGCAGCCCCTTGTCCCCCCTTATCTTCGTAAGCAGTGGCTCTTCCTGCACAGAATACACGCTCTCCAGCCTACTACGGAAGCCTCCGTAAACTGTTAGCCACACCGAGTCCAAACCCACCAGCCTCACAGGTACAGTGGGGAACCTTGGTTCTCAAACGCCTTGGTACTCAAACAACTTGGAACCCAAACACTGCAAACCCGGTTACGGTTTGCAAACTTTTTTTGGAAGCTGAACATGCTCTGTTTTGAGCGCCACACTTCCGTTTTGAGTGCTATGCTGAGGTTTTTGCTATTTATTTTGCGTTTTTGTGGCTTTTTTGTGACTGTAGAACCCCATTCAGCTACTGATGGACTGATTGTGTGACTCAGTACATTATTACTTTGATTTCATGGATCAATGGTCTCGTTAAGATAGTAAAATTCATGTTAAATTGCTGTTTTAGGGGTTGTTTTTAAAAGTCTGGAACAGTTTCATTATTAAGGGAAGCGATATACAGACAATTGGAAGTCAATTTTTAATTGTTATTTATAATTCTTTGCCTTTTCTGTGTGTTTTGTTTTTTCAAATATTATTTTTTGTGGATTATTATGTCTAGATTATATGTTTTTTGGGGGGTTGTTTGTTTGTTTATTTGTTTCTATTGGTTGATTTGATATGGTTGTATTTTAGAAGTCTGAAATTAAATAAAGCTATTTTAATTTAAAAATAAATAAATAAAAGCCTGGAACAGATTAATCCATTTTGCATTACTTCCTATGGGAAAGCACGCCTCGGTTTTGGAACGCTTTGGTTTTGGAACCGACTTCCGGAAGGGATTAAGTTTGAGAACCAAGGTCCCACTGTACTGAACAAGCCTCTGATGCAAGTGGACTCTAGTCCAAGAAGGCTTATGCCATAACAAGTCCATGAGCCCTTAAGGTGCAACCCTCTGATGGCACATACTCCGGCAGACCTAGTGCACGGTCACCACAGCATCAGGCAGCCATGAAAGAAAGAAAGCTGGCCCTGAACACTTACCCAGGTGCATCTTCCCTCCACAAAATATTTGCAGATGACTTTTCCTTTCTTATCTGATTGCTGGTGAGATTTATCGTGGTCGTTCCGCCGATAATTCCCGCCTCCGCCTCCATCCTATGGCAATCACAAGACACTTTATTTACCCATGTTATTCATGCAACATTCATGCAAAGCCTCCTAAATTAGCTTACAATATTTGAGAACAAAACAGTATTGCCTGCTGCCACCCAGTCTTGCTGCAGCAATTTTGTAGTCACTCGAGGGTTTTTCCCAGCCTGCCTTCTCTGAAGTCTGGCTGCTGCTGCTGCAAATAGATTCCTTTTTCTGCCCCATCCAGGTTGTGTAACCACTGTTCCTTTAACTCTGAACTTGCAAACTATGCTTCCAACAGTGTCTCTAGGACCACGCAGTGCCTTTGCTAACTTTTTGTATCCTGCCCCTTGTTTGTGAAGGGCGATGCTCTCTTCTCTTACCTTCTTTTGACTCAGCCATATTTCTACCACGCAGCCAAATTTGGCACTCTGCAACCCCCTAGTCAGCTCAGGCATTTCATGTGTTCAAGCACACCTAGAGCAACTAATGGGTACCAGCTGCGCTTGAGACAATGCCTGCTGTATTTGTGTTGCTGTGAGGGGTTCTAGACAGGGGGTTGAATAAGAGTGAGACTGGAGAAGCCAGTATAAGTTGCAATTTCAGCTGAATTTGGGGGAACCATGAAGCATATGCTGCACTGAGCTATTTCAATTGCTTTTGTTTGATTTGCTCATTGCAAACAGCTGAAAGTCTCTAAATTTTGATAATACAGTGGAACCTCGGTTTTCGAACGTCTTGGAAGCCAAACATTTCAGAACCAGATCGCAGAAAACCCGGAAGTAATTGCTTCCGTTTTCGAACACGCCTCGGAAGTCAAACGGCTTCCAAGGCGCATTTCTCTCTTTTTTCAATGGATTCTGCCGACCGCCCATTGATCCTCGGTTTTCAGACGTTATGGAAGTCAAACTGTCTTCCAGAATGGATTACGTTCGGAAACTGAGGTTCCACTGTAACCTTGATTTGCAATGGCGGCTGAATAATTTTGATGGCAATTGCATCTAGACCAATCAGGCTTTTGGCCCCATGGAAGCAGAAGGGGCCTGATCCAGGCTGAAGGCGCTTGGGTCAGGGAAGTCTCTCACCCCCATGTCGTCATCGTAGTAGTCGTCCTCTTCATTCATCCCACCTCCTTTGCCCATGCCTCCTCTCCCCCGGCCTCTTCCTCGGCCCATCCCCTTGCCTCCTCGCCCTCTGGAGCCACGGCCTCGGCCACGACCTAAGCCTGGAACAAGTCAAGCAACAACATTTTCTAAAACGGCAACAGATAACACACCATCACTTCAAGTCCACACAGGCAACTGGATCACACAGTGCCGGGGGCAAACAAAAGGGAAAGGGAGGCCTGCGAGGGCTCCAGCCTGCCGTCCAGAGGGGTGGCTGGAGTCTTGGCCAAGCGCAAGACCCCCGGCCGGCCGGCCTACCTACCTCTGCCCCTTCCTTCCTTGCTCCTGCGATACTGGTTCAGCTCTTTGGAATAGTCGTCATATTCATCTCCCCCTGCAGGCTCTTCTCCTTCGCAGTACTGGCATTCAGAAAGAGGAGAAATCAGCAAAGTGGGGTTTGGCTCATGAAATGCCACACAAGGAGTATCCAACAATGAAGGAATATAGAGAATAGAATCTAACCAAAACAAACACAACTCTGTATATAATGAAAGTATAGCACGCACTGAATGTCCCGATGCGATTGGTATTATGCAATTGGACAAAATACTGTATTTTTCGCTCCATAAGACACACTTTTTTCCTCCTAAAAAGTAAGGGAATATATCTGTGCGTCTTATGGAGCAAATGGTGGTCCCTGGAGCTGAATTGCCCAGGGGCCAAAAGAGGATCATGCTCAGCAGCTGATCAGCAAGACATCGGGAGAGAGATAAGAGTCCCCGGCACACTTTCAGCCCTGCCCTCTTGCCCCGCCCTCCTTTGTTGAATGTGCTGCAGAGGGAGGTTGTTTGTTTCCCCAGCGACATGTGACTGGCTGATTAGATTATCTGTCTGGAAACTGTAGAAAAGGCTCCCTTTCCTTTAGAAGCTGCAGAAATGTGAGTTGAACCCCATAAAAACGGGGCTTTTCCTCTTTGCTTTTCCCCCTTTGCAAAAAAAGCTGCAAAACTTTTAGCTGATCCTCAAAAAAACAGGGTTTTTCCCTTTGCAAAAAAAGTTGCTAAACTTTTAGCTGATCCTCAAAAAACAGGGCTTTTAGAGGAGGAAAACCAGGGGAAAAAATTCTGGGTTTCCTCCTCTAAAAACGAGGTGCGCCCTATGGTCCGGTGCGCCTTATGGAGCGAAAAATACGGTAACGTCCACGCAATGTACATTGTAATAACAGCATGAAACATATTATTTAGCAATGTATCTGAACCGACTCGAAGACGACATGCAAAACGAAGACGATACCCAGGCATCTCGTCGGCCGGAGTCCTTCATCTTATCTAGGAGATTCACTACATAGTTGAACTATTGAACTCTTGATCTCGGTTATATTGAACAGCAATTTGCAAAACCGCATATATATTTTGTCAAGTTCTCTGCGACTGTACACATAGGCCTCAAGTGAATATTATTTTGGGTTATGATACCAACTGTATTGGGACATTCAGTACGTATTATACTTCCATTGTATACAGTTGTGTCTGTTTTGATTAGATGCCACACAATGACGCAGGAAGCTGGGCTGGCTGCAAGCGCCAGCCGTGCCAGCTCACCTCCATTTCCTCTTCATACATTTCCTCCTCCTCCTCCTCCGGGTGCTCCCCTCTTCCCCTGCCACGGTTGCCTCTGCCCATGCCTCGCCCTCGCATCCCGCCTCTTCCACGACCACGGTAGCCTCGGCCTCGACCACGACCTCCTGGGGACACGAGACAAACAAAACAAAAAGGGATCAAACTCTGGGGCATAAAGAGACGCTGCTCCCAGCTTCCTGCCAAGGCTCCCTGTAAGCAGGGACAGCAGAGCGTCTTGCATCTGTCTATCAGGGACTGCAAAAAGCAGCGGCACACAGCCATGCCTCCACGATTCTGTGGACCAGAGGACACAACACACCTGGGGGGGGATATGCTGTCTTGCCTTTCTATGACTAAGATCTCAAAGGAAAGAAAAGCAGCCATGCTGTGGCAAGGGACCTCAGTCCCAGGGGAGGATGCTGCGTAACCAAGGAGCTGACGCACCTTCGGTACCAAAGTCAATCTGACTCAAAACACGCAGCTGGCCTCAAGGGAGCCCAGCAGGCAGACAGAGTTCGGCTCCTCCCTGATGGCAAAAAGAAGGCACGAATGCAACCCTGGTGCCAACCTGTTTTCTGAGTTTGAACCCAGAACAAAAACCTACACTGAGCCTCAAGTGCCATTTAGAAAGGCAAGTTAAAGCTCTTTGAACACTGACTTTCAGGAGGGGCGTAATTTTTGTACTGGGGAGCCAACACTTCCCCAGCATCTGGAATGAGGGCTAAGCCCAGGCAGGTGCGCACCTCTCCCCCTGTGCGACCCCTCCTTGGCTCTCCGGTATTGGTTCAGCTCCTTTGCGAAGTCATCATAGTCCTCTTTGCCCATGTCCTCGTCATCCTCTCCCTCATAGTCACAATAGCCCTCGTTCTCATATTCCTCGTACATGGGGTAGTTCTTGCTTTCCATTTTGGAATATCCCTTTTTGGGGGCGCTGTGAGATGACGAATACTGCGGATGAGACTGGAAGTGAACGCACACAAGAGTTATTACCGGGCATAAGCTGGTCACCACCACCAATCATCTCAAGGAGATGTACAATGAAAACAGCCAACGCACTGAAAACAGGGAGCCACAGGCACTCCTGGCAAAGACACATTTAGCCAGGAGGGAAAGCCACCCGTCTCTCGACAGAAATGCGCTTCCACACCAAAAGCCCCGGCCCGAGTTCCTGTGGAGGAGGGCGGCTGAGATCTTGGGGACTTGCAGGAGAAACTCTCCCGTAGACCGCAGGAATAAGGCGGTCTCTCACATAACCTGGTCCTCAGGTGTATAGGGTCTTGAGGTACAAATGGGCTCCTTATGCATCTTCTAAACCAGCCTCTCCAGAGGGCCATCCCTGATCACCGGCCACGCTGCCTGAGGCTGAATTGTAGTCCAAAAAGTACGGAGGGCGCCACACTGGGGGAGGCTCTCCCCCAAAACACCCTTTCCAGGAGCAGACATCACCCAGCTGCCCGCTTCCCCCTCTGACACAGAGGCATCCACTGCCACCTGCCATCGTTCTGCCACAAATCCAGCTGTCCCCTGTTGCACGGGAGCCTCCGCCTAACCCCAGCCTGATTACCAGTGAACTTCCAAATGCACTTACTGAGGAGGAGTAGAGGGGGCTGTACTCCCTGTACTTTCGATGCGCCTTCTCGCCGGGGCTGAAGTCCGAGTCCTCACTGTAGTCTGAGAAATCGTCACTTGAAGAGGCATGGCGCTGCAAAGGAGGGCAGGGCTGTTACCGGCGACTCCCCGGATCGTGCTCTTTTTATTTACCCAGCTCTGGCTGCTGCTTAAAGGGCAGCTCTGGCTCTTCTGAGCTTTAATGTTGGGAATCCCAACTATTTATGAAGCAAGCAGCCGTCACTACATCAGGCTGTGACAGCCGACAGAAGACAAGGGCAGCAGGGACACCCCATGGGCCCAACAGAGAGACAGGCAACTTTTTGCGACTCCTCTCCATTAAAGTTTTCTTGCCAGCTGGCCATTAGATTGCTTATTTCCTCCTCCCTCCCAACCCCTTTTTCTTTTGTGTTGTGTCTTTTTAGATTATAAGCCCAATAGGCAAGACTAACTGTTTCTGGTTCCTCGTATCATCTGTTCACCTTAGAAGCAGTTGTTTTTAATCAAGAGCCGCCAAGCATTTCTGCCACCCTTGATTCTAGTTCATCACCGATCACTTCTCATCTCATTCATGCAGTTCTGTGGCCCCTCACACTTCTGAAGGCCAGCATGACGTTGGCACAGCAGGCTCTGGGCCCCACCAAGACCCTTGCTGAGAAATGCAGGAGGCAGTCTTGTGCTTGGCATCCCCTTTACGTCCCTAGCTCTCTGACCCCAGACCAGGGCAAACATCGAAGGGCAGGCTGAGGAGGGGCCTGAAACTGGTATTCTTGAAGCCTGCCTGGCCTCACCCACCTTGTGCTTAGATTTCCTTTTCTTTTTGGACCTCCGCTTCTCTTTCTCGCGCTCTTTCCGACGCTTCCTTTTCCTCCGGTGAGTCTTCTCTTCGTCCGAGTCACTATGGTGCTTCTCGTTTTTGTCCTTCCGACTCCTCTCGCGGGACTCTGAGGCATCATGCGGCTCCTCGCCCCCGTCATCTTCCAGCTCCCCTTCTTCCAGCTCCCCATCCTCCCTGTAAAGACACACAGCCGGAATCATTTGGGTGGAAGGAGCAAGGCAGGTGGCAGAGGTGAGTTTCAAAGCGGGAAACTCTGCTAAGTAGCAGGTCTCTTGCCTGTTAAAGGTCACAGGAGAACACAGGAAATAAAGTAGGAAGGTTGCAAGGACTCAGGCCAGGACGGCAATAAACAATGGTTTTCTCTATTTTTGTTTTTGAAAATATTATCTTCTGACATTATTATCTATTTAGTCATGTAGCAAACATGAATTGCTATATTATTTACTATAATTTGTTATGTGTATTCTTTCATATAGACATGATAAAACTTTCTCTGGATGTCGAAATGCTTGTTACACAATTGTCTTGATAGAAATGACTAAATAGATAATAATGTCAGAAGATATAAGTTTAATTTGAGATTCTTTATTATTCCAGCTGATGAAGAATAAACGAAACAGGGCCTTGTCCTGGAGTTAACAATCGTAACTGGAATTTGTTTTATACTTTCAACAACAAAAATAGAGAAAACCATTGTTTACTGCCATCCTGGCCTGAGTCCTTGCAACCTTTCTACTTTATTTCCTGTTAAAGGTCACAGGCCTGATCAGTGCATTGGAAAAGAACCAAACCAGTTCTGCTTCCTCCCAGAAAAAGGTCCTTATTCTGCAGAGTATGTGCAAAAATGAATACAGCTCCAGCCCCAAGACCAGGCTTCCTCAACCTCGGCCCTCCAGATGTTTTGAGACTACAATTCCCATCATCCCTGACCACTGGTCTTGCTAGCTAGGGATCATGGGAGTTGTAGGCCAAAAACATCTGGAGGGCCGAGGTTGAGGACGCCTGCTCAAGACTATATTCCAGGAGAGGATACAAACACACACATGCAACCATCAAGTGGCTGGCTACGTATCTGACTATGCAAACACATTTGTGACTGGAAACCTCAAAGTTAAATAAAGGCAAGAGACGTGGCTATTGCAACTGCTTGGTATCTACACTGCCACCGCAAGGGAACACATTTACTCCTCCCCAGCCCAAGAATACAGCAAAGTGGTCCCGCAGGAAGAGCTGAGAAAGCCCAGAGCTGAGCCTAAAGCTTAAGTGCCACTTTCTCCTATCCAAAGACAAAAGTCACTGCAACTTCCATCCCCAGTCCAAAGCCAGAAATCCATTTGCCGAGGGTCCCTGCACTCTTTTGCAAGACTCAAAGGGAAAATAACAAACGTGTTTCTAAAGCAAGTCCCCTAAACAGCTCAAAGGAGTTCATGCATGACATGCTTTCATTTTATAAATTGTTTACTGAAAAAGGTTTGCCATTTTTATCACTTCCATAATGCAGATATGATGGGGGGGGGAGTGAAGATAATGGGCTGACCCGAGGCGGCCTGACGGCGAGACCCAGTGTGAGCAGAGAACCGAGGATTCAGCCGATAGGTCGTGCCCACCATCCCTCTGCCACACCAGCTTATAAGCTTTCCTTACATGCAACCAAATTCCTGAGTGGGAATCTTATTTCTAAAGCGAAACCAACGTCTCCTGAACACCTGCTTGAGCCCTTCAGCAGCCATTGAAAGGGGCTCGTCTCCTGACTGGAATGACACACAGGCTTTTAGTTTGTCTTGGCTGCCTACTGCGGTTTGTGCACAGGCAACAGCAGTGGGGAAAGGTCAGCGGGTGCCCTGAAGACCCCCCACCACCACCACCAGTAGCCCATCACTATGGCAGAAGCCCTGCAGGCACCAGGCCAGCCAGTCACTCCGACAGCAAAACTCCTAGGCTGGCACTCTCCAGGCCACTAACGGTTTGGCTGCTTCAGTCAGTATCCGTGAGCCAACAGTGAAACCAAGGACACGTAGCAAATTATAGACCAAGACACAAAGCTGGCATTGGGGCCAGCTTCACATATGGCATTTTTAATGGACGTAATCTTCATTTAAGAAAAGAAGCCCATATCAGTGTGGACCGTCAGATGTGGAAATTGCAACCAGGCCCACTTTTCTGCTAGATAATTGGACTCACAAACTTCACACCCACTTTGCACTCAAAACTAGAATACTCATTACATTTTGACTCAGGCTATTTCAAATAAAGAACCACCTCAATTTGCCTATCTTATGATAGTCCATGTTCTGTGCTTGTAAACTGAAGGCAATAGGTAAAAGATGTGGTTTATCTGAGTTCCAGGGTTAAGAAACAGCAGGCACCCGGGGAAGCGATGTGTTTCGCGAAAGGAAGAGCTGCCGGGGGAAACAAGCTCACATCCTTTCTGGCGTGGAGCTACTGGTGCTACCTGAGTACAGCAAACAGGGTTGCTCTCCTGATCTCAGGGGGCGGTGGGGGAAGGGAGGGAAGGGAAAAAACAGGCTTGGGTGAGGGGTTTCCTGCTCCTCAGGTATATTCATGCCTCACCTCCTCCACCTCACACTAAAAGTCTGCTGCTAGTCAAATTGCCTCTGCAGCACACGTGGTGGAAGCCAGGCTGCTGCTGCTGCTACAAAAAACTATTGATTTTCTCCCCAGAGCCTGCAACTCGGCCCCTTGGCTGTCCTCACTCAGGTGCCTCCTCCTCTCTGTAAAAGCAGGACGCAGTGATGCGGTGCTGAGTGTGGTGTGTGGCCAGCCAGGACAATGCCACCACCTCCAAGCTGAGTGTTTGCATCTCAGACAGGCAAGAGTTTAAAGCTGGCAGCAACCTTGAGAATTATTTGCAGCTCTTCCACAACTGGAAGCATGTGCAATAGGGGCTTCCAAGACCTAAACAGAGCCAAATCTGGCGCTGCAATTTACTAGTTTTAACTGTTCCAACTCTCAAAATAACTTTGAAGAAAAACAGCATCCAATACCCCACATATCTACAAATGAATGCTTGGGAGAGAGGGGGTTTGGACAGCCTAAAGTTTGGGGGGGGGCAAAGAAGTGAAGCCGCAGCCTTGACTTTCAGGGCAGATGGACTTAATCTCTGCCATCCACTTTCCAATGGCAGCACTGATCCCTTCACCTCAACCTCTTCCACCTGGGCATAAATACACAGCTTTTGCCTTCACCATGCTTGGTCTGGTAATAGAAAACGCCTTGAAGGCTTCAGCATGCAAGATACATGTGCAATCCCATGCAGATTTACCCAGAAGTAAGTCCTACTGTGTTTAATGGGGCTTACTCCCTAGTAAGTGTGGTTAGGATTGCAGCCTTATTCTGGCAGTCAAAATGATCTGGAACTTGGGTGGCTTAATGCTGTGTGAAAAGCTATTAAATCAGCAACTCTGAGTAAAGTAATTATTACTAAAAGCTACAGGGCTCTGTCAACTTCATAGTAGAGCTTGCCATACGTGTTCACTCTGGCTATTGGGCAAAGCAGCGTGGTTGCCATGTGGCTATAGGGCTTTCAGAGAATCAAGTTGACACTGGGGGAAACGCTAGCCTTGTGACTGGCCCACCACAGCTCTTGGGGACTTTCCTCGGGAGCCAGTCCCTTTGCTACCTCTGCAGCAGAAGGCTGAGCTCCATGCAAAGTATGAGATCACAGTCACCCTGTGTGACCTCACTGGTCACGTGACCAGAGCCTGCTGCAGGAGACCACAGACCCTCTTCCAAGGCCTGGATCAGAACAGCACAGAAGCTTCTCCTGGAAAGTCCACGTGGGGAGGGTGCTCGTGCTTCTGCAGGTGTTTGGTGCCAACAGTACAAAACCCAGAGAATACCAGGCTGAGGAAAGAAGCCATGGCAGGAGAAGGCTCTGTAATGGCAGAGATCAGCACGACAAAGCTCCTCCAGGCAAATATGCAGGAAGATGCCTGGCACAGAACGGAAAAGGGGAGTGGGAACAGGTGCCGAAGGAGCACAGCAGGTGATGGGCTTGAAGAAAACACCGGATGGAAACAAAAGGGAAGCCACTGAGCCTGACACATAACTTTGAATGAAACATGACAGGGATCCGGCGCACAGGTGTAAAGAGAGAAGCCTGTCAAGGCAATGAGGCAGAAAGGTAATTTTAGGAGAATATTCTAAGTTGGTTAAGGAACAAAAACACTGCAGGACAGAAGGCCCCAGAGCAAGTGGTATGTGGTTTTGCTTTACTGGAACGTTTGCAGAAATATCAAGCTCTTATTTAATTACTGCAACTGAAATATGTTAGTTCTCTATACGAGGATGCTTCCTGCCTTCTTACTTTGTGTCTGAAACTGAACAGAAACAGTAAGACCTTTTCTGGTCAAAAATCAAGTCCAGTGTCTCTGCTGCCCCCTGATGGTGGGAAATGGGAAAGCCACGGAAAAACCACTTTGGTCTCTGAACTTTGGGTTCAACAAACACAATGTTAAAATGAAATGGGGTGATATCGTTCCCCTGACCTGCTTACCAGTGTTAGACACTCAGATATATGAGCTGATAGCCCAATGGCACCTTGAACCTAGGCTATGGTTGCCACAATGGTATGTCTAGGCACGCCACCCCCCCCATTGAGCTTGTTGTTACTATTTCATTTCCTTTCGATTACAGGTGAGTAGCCGTGTTGGTCTGCCATAGCCAAAACAAAATAAAATAAAAAATTCCTTCCAGTAGCACCTTAGAGACCAACTATGTTGTTCTTGGTATGAGCTTTCGTGTGCATGCACACTTCTTCAAATACTGTGCATGCACACGAAAGCTCATACCAAGAACTAACTTAGTTGGTCTCTAAGGTGCTACTGGAAGGAATTTTTTTATTATTATTATTTTTTCAATACCACTTTATAATCTAAAGAAAAAATAGCAAAGCAGTTTACAACACATTAAAATCAAATAAAACAATCCAGAATAAAACATATTCAAGCTTCAAGAAAAATACAGTGGTGCCTCACAAGACGAAATTAATTTGTTTTGCGAGTGCTGTCGTATAGCGAATTTTTCGTCTTGCGAAGCACCAACGGGGGAATAGCAGTTTGACGGGGGGGGGGGAATCGCGGAAATTTTTCGTCTTGCAAGGCAAGCCCATAGGAAAATTCGTCTTGCGAGACAGCCTTTCGCTAGCGAATGCCTTTTGTCTAGTGAGTTTTTCGTCTAGCGAGGCATTAGTCTAGCGAGGTACCACTGTATTTCAGATCCTTTTCTAAGTGACATTTTGCTTGCCCTATATTTATTTATATATAGCTGCCTCATAACATGAGGGCTGTAGGAAGCCAGTGTGGTATAGCACCTGGGAGATCAGGGTTCAAATCCCCACTCAGTCCACGGAGTGACTTGAGGGCAGCCACAGCCTCCACCTACTTCACAGGGCCACTGAGGGATTAACATTGTCCTCTTGGGAGAAAAAGGTGGGGTATAAATGCAACAAATAAGCTCTTCTGCTGAGCTGCTTAAGAAAGCTGGAGGGGCCAGCCAGACGGAGATGTCAGTTGCCAACCTGGCAACCAGAGATCTCCACGTGGTCACAGCTGGACCCATGCCTGTTGCAAAAAGCACCTGGATAATTTCTAGCACTGCTGCTTACCGAGGAGACCGCTGAAACCTAGGGTTGTGCTCAACCTTACTCATGCTCAGAGTAGTCCCACTGAAACCAGCAAACTAACAAGTTTGTAAATTTAAATGAGTCTACTTCAAGGGAACACAGTTGGACCCAACATCAGCCATAACCATAATGGGTGTAACTTGGGTTCATTAATTTGGAAGGATCTACTGTTGAGTAGAACTTAGCTGCCATTACGGAAGCATTCCACAACATCAGCTAAAATCTGTGCAGACTGCAGGTCCACAGCAAAGGCCTTCCACAGCTGGGCCTGAGATTCCACACACTGGCGCAGAAGAAGGTGTTGGAGAGAACACCAAACTCTAATTACCCGTTGAATGATTTCTATGAGAGCAAAACTGGGGAGGAGCTGGGGTGCTGTGAACTATGAATTCAGAAAAGCCAGGAAGTTTCCTGGAGTGAAGAACTCCACAACAAAAAAAACTCTTGGCCAATGACATTTTAAGGAAATCTAACCAGCCACGGGGAACCCTAGTCAGCAGGTGGAACACTAGAATATAAATAAATGCACTTTCTACAGCAGGCAAAAGAACATTCTCTGGCATTATTATACAAAACATTAATGCATATTAGGAGCGTCTCCCTTTTACCAAGCGAAACCAGTGGTCTCTCTCTGTGTGTATCGCCCACACTGACTAGCCACAGCTCTCTTGGGTTTCAGACCTGGGCTGTTCCCAGCCCTGCTTCGAGATTCAGATGGGGATTCAAGCAATGACCTTTCTTCACCCAAAGTATGAACTCGGAATGCTGGGGGAAATGCTATGAAGAAACTCACTAAGAAATCTGGAATAAGGCAAAGACTTGCAGCTCAGCTCTCCCGAAACAAAATGGGGCCCGTCATCGGTGCGACAACACACACGCCTTGGGGTGGGAGTCGGCCCTATGGGATTTAGCAGGAGTGGGACCTACCCCTAAGTAAAGGTAATGGTAAAGGGACCCCTGACCATTAGGTCCAGTCGTGGACGACTCTGGGGTTGCGGCGCTCATCTCGCTTTATTGGCCAAGGGAGCCGGTGTACAGCTTCCGGGTCATGTGGCCAGCATGACTAAGCTGCTTCTGGCGAACCAGAGCAGCGCACGGAAACGCCATTTACCTTCCCACCGGAGCGGTACCTATTTATCTACTTGCACTTTGACGTGCTAAAAGGCATGACTCTTAACCTCAACCCTGCAGAAGTAGGAGTTCCTTTTCTGGTTTAGCAGCACACACTGCAGGGTGAAGACACCGGAAACTCTTGTGGAGGATTTCCTAACGCCAGTTCCTTAAAGCTAGAGACAACTGCATTTTCAAAGGAGACCAAGACAAACTACGTCTTTAATTCAGGCAGGCAGCTAACTTGGACCTCTGTGAAAAACCCACCCTCCAGCTGTGAGGGGGGGGGGAAGAGAGATGAGACTTAAACATTTTGGAATGATTTCAGTGGCCTCAACCTGCCCAAAAGCATGGCTTTCAGCCCAGTATCATTTCGGCACCTTTCAAAACAAGAGCCTGCAGCAGAAACAGGTGCTACGGACTGATGAGCCAAATGAAGCACCAGGGCATATATATCACAGAGGAGAGTGGAACCCGCAGAGCTGGCTATTAAAAGGTCCCTTCGTCAAGAGAGGCCGCCATGGAAGAATGTAGGACACCTTCTTCCAAAGGAATTGGCCACCTTCTTTCTCCTACTACAAAAACTGCTTTCAAGGTTCCCTGGGCAAAATTTTTTATCAGAAGACAGTCAAAAACCACCACCACTAACTACTCTGCGAGTCACTCTTGGTTGCATTAAGTGCTGCTAGATGCGCCTGCCAAATATTTAATTTAAAAGGTCAATTCCAGGGCTGCAGCCTATGTTTCACAAAGGAGTTAATATGCAATCCAGCTCTGTAATGGAAATTAGCTTCCAGTTCAAATGAACAGCCACGCTTCCTCCCCCATCTTCCTTGCTGGTCATGCTGTTGACTCACGGCATTCTAAGCTGACGTCATTCACCCAAGAATGGCCGTGAGTTTCGACAGGGGGCAGCCTCCTGTGTTTCCAACAATAGGAGAGGAGCAGAAATTCAGCAGGTGTCCTCAGCGGCAGGAAAAGAAACTCTTATCTGCAGAAGTTCTCCCTTTCCATCAAACTACTAAAGGCCCAAGAACACTTCCCTTAAGAATGTGTCGGCCGTAACCAGCATAAAATGCTGATAGTTTGTTTTTTAATCCCTTCCCACTTAACATCACGCAAAACGGCAAGAGGATCAGTGCCCAGGACTCTGTACTTTCCAAGTGTGCACATCCTTATTCTTTCTCCTTCCGACTCCCAGCCTAACTTTGTCAACAGGAATAATTTAAAAATCTAGCAGACCTTACAAAGCACTGCCAGACCTGCCTCAATGGCTTATTGTTGGCAGTGCCGAAATAATGCACTTAACTCAGAAGTGCCACGTAAATTCTTATGAATAGAAGAATATAAAGTCACAGCAGTGAGATAATAATCTATGTTTAAAGTTGAAGCAGGTCTCAGTTGACCTGGTAGCACAACTCTTGATAACACATCAGGCCAACCCTTGGCTGCCTCATTCAGCCACCTCAAGCTCCCTGAACATGGATTCAGGCTGCCCAGGACACGATCAGCAGGCGTTAAGTTCAGCCCATCTCAGAGTTTGCAGCTACATCAGTCACAAGTAGAAATAAAATAGCAGAAATGTGGGCTTTTGTAACAGTTACTGGCTGAATTGGTGCTTTAAGCTCCCCGCCAGAGCTACCAACATACAGACTAAACCACCTTACATATTTTGACCACCAGAGCTGGGCCAGTGACAGGGAAAGGAACCCTTTTCTCCTGTTAGTTTGACTAGGAAATTTCAACCAGACCAACAGCAGTGGTATCTCTGCCACCAATGTCGCTGAGTGAATACAGTCAAACCATGCAGCAAGAGCCGGGGCACAAAGAGAAAAGGAGTGTGTGACTACAGCACTAGAGGCAGACGAATCCGACCAGAGAGGGGTGGGTCTAGGGACATATCCCAGGCCCTGCCTGCTTGAGGTGGTCAGGGCAGAAAGGGGTAGGAGAGACCATTTTGCGGTGCCAGGTACAGATAGTTGAGGCCTAATGGTTCAGGGTCCTCGGCACTTTGCCCGGACACTGAGGTCCAGCGCTGAGGGCCTTCTGGCGGTTCCCTCCCTGCGAGAAGCCAAGTTACAGGGAACCAGGCAGAGGGCCTTCTCGGTAGTGGCACCCGCCCTGTGGAACGCCCTCCCACCAGATGTCAAAGAAAAAACAACTACCAGACTTTTAGAAGACATCTGAAGGCAGCCCTGTTTAGGGAAGCTTTTAATGTTTAATAGATTATTGTATTTTAACATTCTGTTGGAAGCCGCCCAGAGTGGCTGGGGAAACCCAGCCAGATGGGCGGGGTATAAATAAATTATTATTATTATTATTATTATTATTCCACCCATCTGACTGGGTTGCCCCAGCCATTCATTCTGGGCGGCTCCCAACAAAATATTAAAAACACAATAAAACATGAACCATTAAAAACTTTCCCGAACAGGTCTGCCTTCAGAAAGTCCTGTAATTGTTTGTTTGACACCTGATGGGAGGGCGTTCCACCAGGGAGGGCGCCACTACAAAGAAGACCCTCTGCCAGGCTCACTGTCGCTTCACACCTTGTAGTAAGAAGAAGAAGAGTTTGGATTTGATATCCCGCTTTATCACTACGCAAAGGAGTCTCAAAGCGGCTCGCATTCTCCTTCCCCTTCCTCTGTGAGGTGAGTGGGGCTGAGAGACTTCAGAGAAGTGTGACTAGCCCAAGGTCACCCAGCAGCTGCATGTGGAGGAGCGGAGACGCGAACCCGGTTCACCAGATTACGAGTCCACCGCTCTTAAGCACTACACCACACTGGGAACTTGGAGCCGGACCTCAGTGTCTGGGCTGGCCGATGGAGGTGCTCCTTCTTGTAGATCTTCTACCTCCTCTCCACCAATGGAGGTTGGGGAAGAGGCAGCCTATCTACCAGCCTACCCACTACCCGCCAGTCAGAATCAGGGGGCTTAGCATTGCATGCTAAGGTGATTTAAAAAAAAAATCTCTAAACTTCACACTTCACTATGATCTTTGCCTTTAAACTATCACTTGCTGCCCCGAGTGTCTGGGGCAACGCAGTCAGATGGGCAGGGTACAAGTAATAAAGTGCTACTATTATAATTATTGTCACCCCAAGCAGAAATTTCATGCTGTTCTTTAGTGGGCAAATTAGTAGTTTCCTTGTTTTGTAGATGTTTTCTAGCACATGCGCACCAAAGTAGATTTTTTTTGGTAGTGCAGGAAAGCACCGAGGGCGAAATAAGCAAGCCAATGCTATTTTGCATAGACGAGTGTGTGGCGCTTGTCGACCGTTTGCCGTTTCATCAGAATAAACAGGACAAAACACTGCACTCGCTATGGGACCAAGTGTATGGCCTTGTTTTACATGACGAACAGGAGCGACGGGGATTTGGAAAGCGCTGGGTTATGGGGTAAGGAGTCTAATGTACACAACACAGTTACTGTCATTTGGATTCACTTGTCTTGTGTGAGGCACAAACATGAACTTTGCACAGAACATGTAGTTAACAAAAGGACGATGGAAACAGGAAGAAAAGGGTTGCTAATAAGGTGCTTACACTGTACATGGTTCTTGGCTTACCAAATGAGGGAGGGTGGAAGTGTTTGATGACTTTGGGGACACTGTGATTTGTTACACTTTGGAACTGCTTATCCTTTTTGGAAACAACTTTGCAAACCTGCACTAAGTGCAGCGTGTGTCCACTTTCCAGATAGCCGGATGAAGAGGGAGTCTGCAGACCAAGTGCCTGGGTGGCATCCCAGCTGGAGCTCCATAGCCCTTTGCTGGTGGGGCAGGAGGCGGGCGGAGGGGGCAGCAGCCACTCGCCCTGCAAATCTTACAGCGGGGCTTGGGCCATCTTTACAAATACAGTCATCAGAAAACATCTCCTTTTTTTCTTTCCAGGGTGGGTGTGTGCTTTGGTGAGTACTTTCCTAAGTTAACGTCACACATGGAAGGTGCACCAACCAGCCCAACAGAAAGGGACACCGGTCTGCTCGTTGCCTTAAACGAAATGCTTACTGACTTCGGGCCTTTTGTTTGCGGCGGGGAAAGGAAGGAGGAACAAGGTACAAATTGAATTATTCAATAAAAGAGATTACTTACCAACCCAACCCCTGCATCACATGAGAGAGAGAGAGAGAGAGAGAGAACTCCACAGGGAGGGAGGAAGAGAAAGAGGGAGGGAGGGGAGGCACGCGCCCCGTGTGCGAGCATACACACGTGCGCGCGCGCGCTAAGGTAGACCCCCGCCGCCCCTGCGCTGCCCACCTGCCCTCGAGGGAGGGGGGAGGGGGGAAGGATGGAGGGGGTTCCCCCTCTGCCTGTCACACTGCCTCCCCCCCCCCCGCAGGCTCCCTCCGCCCCTCGTGGCGGGCGCCTGGCCCGGGAGGGGGCGCACAGCAAGGCCGGGCCCGCTCCCCGCTCTGGGGCCTGCTGCTCCTGCTCTTCCTCCTGGCCTCCCCCCTCGCTAGAGACGCGGCCGTGCCGGGGTGGGGGAGGGGGGCCACCTGCGCTGCCCCCCCCGCCTGGCCTCCCCTCCCCCGCCCCTCGTCCCCTCCCCTCCCCTCCCCTCCCCCCCCCTAGCAGAGAGAGAAGAGAGAGAGAGAGAGAGAGAGAGAGAGAGCGGGTACTGGACCTTTCGTCCGGGCCGGGCCCGTGGTGGTGTTGTTGGAGCGGCCGGGCGCTGGCGCCGCCGAGGCCCAGGCTGCTGCCGTGGTGGTGGCTGTGGAGGAGGGAGGAGGAGGCGGCGGCGGAGGCCGGAGAGGGGGAAGGGGGCCTGGCGTGCAGCGGGCTGCTGGGCGGGGGCGCGCTGGGGCTCTCCACGGCCATGGGGGGCGAGCGAGAGAGAGGAGGAGGAGGAGGAGGAGGAGGACCGGGACGGGGCACAGTCACTGTACTCGGCCCTGGGCCTGAGGCGCCGCGCTCCGCTCGCGGGCTTGCCTGGCGGGGCTTGGCCGGCCGGCCGCACCGAGGGCTGCCGGGCTGGCGAGCTGCTTCCGAGGCTGCACCACACAAAATGGCGCCGGATCGCTCGCTCGCCCGCCCGCCCTCCCTCCCTCGCACGCACGCACGCACGCACGCACGCGCAGCAGCGAAGGCGGCCAGGCGGCGCCCGACACGCCCCACGCAGCGCACGGCAGGGGGAGGGAGGGAGGGCGAAGGCGGCGGTGCCCGGACGCCTGGCGGAAACGCCCGAGCGCGGCCGGAAGGCGGGGGCGGGGCCGGCGCGGGAGAGGGGCGGGGCCTGGCGGCGGCGGCGGCAGCAGCATCGGGGCCGGGTGGAAGCCATGGTGGAGAAGGAGGAGAAGGACGAGGCCGGCCGAGCCCCGGGCGCAGCCAGCGCCATCAGCGAGGAGGAGGCGGCCCAGTACGACCGCCAGATCCGCCTCTGGGGCCTCGAGGCGCAGAAACGGTAAGGCCCTCGGCTCGCAGCTCCGCCGCTTCTGCAGGGAGACACCCCCCCCCCCGCCCCCGAAGGCAGGCAGGCAGGCAGGCAGGCAGGATGCTGGGCGGGGGGGGGGACGGGGGCTGGATGTACATTTCCAAAATATATGATGATGATGATGATGATTTATATATTCCCCAGCCACTCTGGGCGGCTCCAAACCCAACATTAAAAACACAAATTAAAAATTTCTTTCCAGTAGCACCTTAGAGACCAACTAAGTTAGTTCTCGGTGTGAGCTTTCGTGTGCAGGCACACTTCTTCAGATAAGGGTCTGGTGACTTCCGTTTCAGTGTATCTGAAGAAGTGTGCATGCACACGAAAGCTCATACCAAGAACAAACTTAGTTGGTCTCTAAGGTGCTACTGGAAGGAATTTTTTATTTTGTTTTGACTATGGCAGACCAACACGGCTACCCACCTGTAATTAAAAACACAATACATATATGTATTGAGATATAAGATAAAAAATAAAATAAATAAAACTTACATACAGTGTTTTGTGTTGTGTCATGCCCCCCCCCCATCATTTTAAGTTAGAGCTCAATAATTATTTCGCTCTTAATCTTCTACTTGTTTTTAAGCAGGAATATACTTCTTCTTAATTTTATTTCAGTTCAGCAATTAATTTGATAAAATACATCTTTGGTGATGAGAAAATGGCTCTAGGACCAGAAATTGCCATATCGCACAGGGGTCAGAAACCTTTTTCAGCCGTGGGCCCGTCCACCATCTATATTTTTGGGGGGGGGGGATGAACCAATTCCTATGCCCCACAAATAACCCAGAGTCGAAACAAAATAAAGAAATTCCTTCCAGTAGCACCTGAGAGACCAACTAAGTTTGTTCTTGGTATGAGCTTTCGTGTGCATGCACACTTTTTCGGATACCCAGAGATGCACTTTCAATAAAAGGACACATTCTACTCATGTGAAAACACGCTGATTCGCGGGCCGGATTGAGAAGGCGATTGGGCTGAATCCGGCCCCCGGGCCTTAGGTTGCCTACCCCTGATATAGCATATATTCAACCCAAAAAACAGCAGCAGCAATTTGTTGTTGACAAAGGACAGCTGGATATATCAAGGGCCGCATTGAGGTTTGATGCGGCCCTGCCCAGTCCCGTGGAGAAATCCTTCCCTTGGGAGCATTTCTTCCTTCTCCCTGATGGCGGCTTAAAACAAAGCTCTGTCCGCATCCCTAGGATTCGGGGCAGAGAAGCAAGCGCAGGGAGGAAGCCGCCGATTTATTTGAAATATGCAATAGTTGAAACTGCTCCAGGCGGCTGACGACCTGACAAGATTTACATAGTTACCAACAGAAGTCGTCAGCAATAAAGGAGACACATCAAAAAGTGCACAACCCAAAGGGAAACAATTTCCGCGTAAATCGTAAGATCCAAAACTAAAGATGCAATAATAACAATAACAGCAACAGCTCTCTCACCCCCCCGTAATCAATACTCCAGGCCATTTATTAGTATTTTTATTTTATTTATTTATTGAATCCATATTCCTCCGCAGAGGCCAGGGCAGCTCACAGCAAAAAAGATAAACACACAAAACAGGGAATAAAGGCACAACAAAAGCACTTCCCATTCTGAATGCATAAATAATAATAATAATAATAATAAATTTTATTTATACCCCAGCTCAGAGCAGCTGCATAAGTGCTTCATCGGGTGGCTCCTCTGAAAACGCGGTCTCAAAACGAATCGAAATCTAAGGCAGACAGGGACTGTGGAACTCCCTGCCACCAGGCTCATCGGCAGCCTCCCTGGCAGAGAGCGAGGGCCACTGCTGCCTGTGGCCTCCCTCCGGCGCTTGCCAGGGGGCTCCTGCTTGGGGGCATCTGGCCGGCCGCCGTGAGGGGATGGGGCTGGAGGGGCCAGATTCAGCCCCGGGGGGCCCTCCTATGCCCTTAAAAGAGAGTGGGGCGGCCCTCTTTGGAAGGGGCATCTTGCCAGGCAAGGCCAAGGCCCTCTGCTCACTGAGCCTCCTGGGGCTTCCCCAGCATGGGGGCCAACACAGAGAAGGCCCCGTCTCTCGCGTCTTGGGGGGGCTGCATGCTATGTAAGACAGCTTTAAACCAACGGGGGGGAGCATAAATACCCCACAAAGAGGCCCCAGGCCCCATGGTGGCCCAGCTGCCACTTCCCAGGCGATTGGAGGGGGGCTTACCTGTTGGGGGGCTCCCGGCGTGCCACTCCGGCCTGCCCCACACCGCCCTTAGCTCCTGCCAGCAGAGGCCTCCTCCTGGGGGTTTGGGGTGCTGCCCCACCTCAAGGCAGTGGGGCCCTTCCTGCCAGGCCCCTCTGCTGCTGCCGCCGGCCTGTTAGGGGGCAGGTGCTTGGCAGGCCCCTTTTTTCTGGCCCCCCATTTGGAGCTCCCCATCCCTGGGAGGGAGCGAGGGTGTCATGGCCGCCCTCCTGGCTCCCCTCAGGAGTGCTGCACTGGCCATGGGGGGGTCTTCCCACACAAGCTGCCCCCCCAATGGCTTCTCCTGCACCTTCTGGGGCGGCGGGCGCCTGATTTGGGGGGGTCCCTCCCACCCCCCGCCCAACGGCCACGGAACCTTCCGGGCCCCAGCCTTCCGCCTCCTCAGCGAGGGCCACAGAAAATGGCCGCCGGGGGGGGGGGCTGGTTGGGCCTGTGAGGGGCCCCAGGCGATCGGCTGGCGTTGAAACCAGGGCGGATAAAAATCAATCATTTAAAGCAAAAAAAATGCATTTTTTAAAAAAAACTTAAATTGGATTTTTTAAAATAAAATGCTTTTTGAGGGAAATCCTTTTTAAAGATAGTTTTCTATTTAAGTTACATTGTAGTCCAAAGGCTATATATATATATACCGGTATGTCTCTCTGTGTGTGTATGTGTGTGTATATATATATATATTTATATATATATAGATAGATAGATAGATACATACATACATATGTATATGTATATATGTAGAGATAGATATATCAGGAAATAAGGATTTGTTTTTTAAAAAAATAATGTTTATTATTTTAATACACAAATACTACAAAATAAAAATTAATTCTCACATAATCATCCATAGTTTCCACCTTTTGGCTTTCTTAGCCGTGACTTCCCTCAGACCTTCCACATGGTTTTCAGATTTCCATCTTTTTAATCTGTACTTCTTTAATCTATCATTGCTTAAACTATCCTATACATAATAATCACTATAAAATTCATAATTGCAATAATATTTATTCATTTATCGACAAAGCTTCTTGAAGTCCTATAAACGTATTCAAGGAAATAAGGGTTTGTTTTTAGTTCCCATCTCAAAAATAGAAGAAGGGAGGTTGTTTTGCTGAGCCGATGCCTTAAGACAGCGGCCAGCAAACTTTTTCGGCCGGGGGGCCAGTCCACTGTCCCTCAGACCTTGTGGGGGGTGGACTATTTTATTTTTTAGGGGGAGGAATGAATGAATTCCTATGCCCCACAAATAAGCCAGAGATGCATTTTCAATAAAAGGACACATTTGACTCATGTAAAAACACGCTGATTCCCGGACCGTCCGCGGGACGGATTGAGAAGGCAATTGGGCTGGATCCGGGCCCTGGGCCTTAGTTTGGGGACCCCTGCCTCAAGAGCTCCCCTGAAGGGCTCTACCATGTCGCTCCTCATCCGAAAACAGCCACTCGTCTCCGTGTGAGGAGGGGCTCCTTCAGAGCGAATGCCTGGGAGGTTTATCCCATTTCATCTCCCTCTTTTCAAAGGGGGAGTGTGGTACCAGGATTCTCCCTGGCTTTCGTAAATCACCGCCGAATCATCTTTGGGGAAATTCAAGAGGGGGGGAGATGGGAGCGAGGGGCAACCCCCTTTATTCCAATAAGCTAGGTGACCACTTGGAGGGTTTTAGGCAGAGATTTGAGTGGCCCCTTGTCAGGGATTCTGCAGCTGAGATTCCTGCATTGCTTGGGGTTGGACTAGATGACCCCTGGGGGTCCCTTCCATTCTATGGTTCTAATTATAAATATCACCCTCAGCAACATGTACTGCCGGTTTTCAGGTTGCAACCTATTTGGATTAGAATCCACATTTCAGTATCGGGTACGAAATGTTACTTTGCTACCCTGAGCGTATTCCCGCCCCCCCCCCCCCCCGGCTGAAGCTTCCTAGGCAGCCAAGTTTTGAGGATCCAGCAGTTAACATTTGACCACTTGATATCCCCGGCAGCAAAGACCGGAGAGAAAAGCTGCAATAAAAACAGGGAATAGCAGGGATAAAATTAGCCCTTGAAACCCCGGGTAATATATGGTAGCTCTATTCAACTACCAGACTTTTAGAAGACACCTGAAGGCAGCCCTGTTTAGGGAAGCTTTTAATGTTTGGTGGACTATTGAACTGAAAATTTTGTTGGAAGCCACCCAGAGTGGATGGGGAAACCCAGCCAGATGGGAGGGGTATAAATAATTATGATATTATTATTATTATTATTATTATTATTATTATTATTATTATTATTATTATTTCAGAGCTTAGAAGATCAAAACCTGTCATGTGAATAATAATAACAATAACAGTAATTTTTTATTTGTACCCTGTTGGTCTCTAAGGTGCTACTAGAAGGAATTTCTTATTTTTTATTTTGTTTTGACTATGGCAGACCAACACGGCTACCTACCTGTAACATAAAACAATTAGTTAAAATACATCTTAAAATTAGTTCAGAGCAAATTAAAATCTGGACAGATGGCAGTCCAGAGTGTTGTTGTTGTTGTTGTTTAGTCGCGTCCGGCTCTTTGTGACCCCATGGACCAGAGCAGGCCAGGCCTTCCAGTCCGCTGGCCTTGGATTAAGCCTGGGCCACTTCCTTTTGACATGTGCCTCTGGGGAAGAGGGGCTGAACTGCCTCATTGCTGCCTGCTGGAGGCTGTGCGCGTCGGGACACTGATGTCTCCCTCTTGTATCCTGCAGCCTGCGGGCATCTCGGGTGCTGCTGGTGGGCATGAAAGGCTTGGGGGCAGAAGTGGCCAAGAACCTAATCCTGGCAGGAGTCAAAGCCCTGACGATGCTCGACCATCAGGAGGTGAGTCTTGCCCAGGGGGCCCGGAGCGGGTCCTGGGGGGCTTCCTCCTCCCGTGGGCTCCCTGTCGCCCTGGGTGTCCCCTGATCCTGGAAGGGGAAATAGGACATACTGTATATTCTGGCATATAAGACGACTTTTTAATCCAGGAAAATCTTCTCTAAAGTCGGGGGGTGGTCTTATACGCCGGGTGGAGAATCTGCTGTCGAGTATATCTCAAACTCTATATTTTAACTGGAAAAGTTGGGGGTCGTCTTATACGCCGGAAAATGCTGTGTGTGATCTTGCCCCTTTGTACTCAAAAGCGCATGTGCATAAAATTATTTATTTCATGAAATTTAAACACTGCTTGAATGCAAGGGGGGCACACCCTGAAAGCGGTTTACAGGTAAGATAATAAAATCTACCCTTCAAAAAGTTTCAGTGATCATTTAAAACACACAAAAAGTTTTAAACAACGATAGATTGAAACAAATAAAAACTCACTTCAACTTTCTGAAGATCTGGGTTGGTTTGTCTAAACAATTATGTTTCTTGGCAGATGCCGGGGGGGGGGGAAACAGTGAGGGTTGGATGTCAATAGGCAGGGAGTTCCAAAGTGTAGGTGCCCCTTCACTAAATGATTGAGTTCGTACTAAGGCAGAAGAAGTATTATGTGGCACCTGGAGGAGTGCCAGTTCTTTCAATCAAAGCAGTTGAGTGGGCCCACGGGGGCAAGGTGATCTCGAAAACAAGGGCTCCCAAGTCCTTAAGAGGCTTCATAGACTAGTAGCAACACCTTTAACTCAGTCCGGCAGCAAATGGGCAGCCAGTGCGGATCTCTGAGCACTGAGGTGTGTTCTGCTGGCAAGGCCTCACTCCTGTCAGCAATCGGGCTGCAGCATTCTGCGCCAACTGCGGCCTCAAGGGGAGCCCCACAGAGAGCGCATGTGTGTCAGGGAGAGGGTTGCATGCATGTCGCAAGCCAGGAGACGGAGGCTTTCTCAGGAAAGGAATGCCCTTGCTTGGAACCCCTGAGGCCACTCGGAGGAGGAAAGTCCCCTCCTAGGGAAAGCTGGGGGGGGGGCTCTCCTTCTTTACCTGTGGGGTTTTTACTTCCTCACATGTGCAGCATGAGAACCGGTGCCCCTTGGCCAGAGACATCCCAGGCTGATTTCCTTGTTGGCAGTGCTGCATCCATCATGCTTTCATTTTTATCACACAGTATCCCGCCCAGGGAGGCTTCATCTGGGGTAAAAAAAAACCTGGCTTCCCCCCCCACACACACACACTTAGCTACAGCTCTGGTCTCACCTTCTTTCCTCAAGGGGGCGTACATGTTTCTTCCCCCCCAATCTAATCGCCGCAACAACCCTGTGAGGTAGATTCAGATAGGTTGGTCTGACGCAGTTGAAATCATTTTTTTTAAAAAAGATTTAAATAAAAAAAATTGAAAAATAGTCTAGACTTTAGTAGCACCTTAGAGACCAACTAAGTTTGTTCTGGGTATAAGCTTTCGTGTGCATGCACACTTCTTCAGATACACTGAAACAGAAGTCACCAGACCCTTATATATAGTGGGAGGGTGGGGTGGGGTTTTTCTCAGGAGGGTAGTAGGAGATGGGGGATTGACTCAATGGGTATGAAACAAAATAAAAAATAAAAAAATTCCTTCCAGTAGCACCTTAGAGACCAACTAAGTTTGTTCTTGGTATGAGCTTTCGTGTGTATCTGAAGAAGTGTGCATGCACATGAAAGCTCATACCAAGAACAAACTTAGTTGGTCTCTAAGGTGCTACTGGAAGGAATTTTTTTTTTTTTATTTTGTTTTGACTATGGCAGACCAACACGGCTACCTACCTGTAACTTTGACGACTGTTAACGACTGCAATTAGTCCTACAGGAAAAAGCAAGGAATAGTATGCAGATGACCAAAAATAGCTTTAGCATGTGTAATGAGACATTTATCCAATATCTCTATTCAGACCAGGTCTCTCCATAGCTTTCAGTTTAGTATTTTACTGTGATATTTTAATGTATTTTAATATTTGTTGTAAGCCGCCCAGAGTGGCTGGGGAGACCCAGCCAGATGGGCGGGGTACAAATAAAATTGTTGTTGTTGTTGTTGTTGTTGTTGTTGTTGTTGTTATTATTATTGTAATAAGTTGTAATTCAGCCACTTCTCTTTCAAGTCATTTTCTGAAATTCTTTTGTAATAAGACAGCTGCTTTGAGATCTTGTGTTGAATGTCCTGGGAGACTGAAGTGTTCTTCTACTGTCCTGTGAAGTAGCTTAGGCCTTGTGAGTGAGTGGCCCAAGGTTACCCAGCGAGCTTCATGGCCAGATGAGGGTTTGAACCCTGCTCTCCCAGGTCCTAGTCCCACACTAACCACTCTGCCCCGCTGCCTCTCAGTCTTCAGGGCTCCTGTGGTGTTTCCCCTGTGGCATTTCCCGCCCGGTCTCTTCCTGGTGGCACCAGCCACATCCTTTCCTTGTGCGTATTTTCTGCCAATGGAGGGCTGCAGCCGACATTAGTTCTACTGGGGGTGTTAGTCCTTCTTGGAGTAGAGCCGTTGAAATCCTTGGCTGTGGCTCGAGAACTTTAATTTAGAATCATAGATTTAAAGTGAATTTAAGTGGGTCTTCTCTTGAGCACGACTAACACAGAATGCAACACAAATCAGTCTAGAAAAACACTTGCCCCAGATGAGAGATGTTCGTAATCAGGTATAAATCAAGTATTGAAAAAATCTGGAGGTTCAAAGACTTTAGAAATCAGCATCAACAAAAAATAGGCGTGAGGGAGAAAGCATTTGGAGGGGGAGATATTTTGATTAGATAAGTACAATTTAATGTGCGATTTTGTTACGCGATTGCACCTTGCATGGGTGGCAGGAAAACAAATAAGAAATGGAGAGTGAAGGTGGGTGGGTGGGTGCAAGACAGTTAGAAGGGGCTCTCACCCTCTCAACCAAGATCTCTCAACCTTCCAGGAGCCCCATAAGTAACGCCAGAGGGTTTTAAAAGCTCTTTCTGTGCTGGGTTTCTTAGGCCTGTGCCTTGTTTGTGGGGCTCTGGGAAGGTTGCATGAGGCCTCTGGAAGGCTGTGATGTGCTGCTGCAATATCTTGAGGGGCCTTTGCAAGATGTCAGGGACCTCTGCGAGATCTTGCACGAGCCATCCACAGTTTCCAGAGCCCAGTAAGGTAAGGATGGTCCTGTGGCAGGAAAACTTCTGGGGTTTTACCAGCCTTGCATGATTTTGCCTTTGCACACAAACCTCTGGCATGTAACCCCTTGGCAGTGCTTTTTTCTGGGGGTACGCAGGGGTACGCATGCCCCTAAACATTTTGTAAATCTTTGTACTTTTGCCCATTGTGCATTGTTTAGTCATTTAGTCGTGTCTGACTCTTCGTGACCCCATGGACCAGAGCACGCCAGGCACTCCTGTCTTCCACTGCCTCCCGCAGTTTGGTCAGACTCATGTTGGTAGCTTCGAGAACACTGTCCAACCATCTCGTCCTCTGTCGTCCCCTTCTCCTTGTGCCCTCCATCTTTCCCAACATCAGGGTCTTTTCCAGGGAGTCTTCTCTTCTCATGAGGTGGCCAAAGTACTTGGAGCCTCAGCTTCAGGATCTGTCCTTCCAGTGAGCACTCAGGGCTGATTTCCTTCAGAATGGATAGGTTTGATCTTCTTGCAGTCCATGGGACTCTCAAGAGTCTCCTCCAGCACCATAATTCAAAAGCATCAATTCTTCGCGATCAGCCTTCTTTATGGTCCAGCTCTCACTTCCATACATTACTACTGGGAAAACCATAGCTTTAACTATACGGACCTTTGTCGGCAAGGTGATGTCTCTGCTTTTTAAGATGCTGTCTAGGTTTGTCATTGCTTTTCTCCCAAGAAGCAGGCGTCTTTTAATTTCGTGACTGCTGTCACCATCTGCAGTGATCATGGAGCCCAAGAAAGTAAAATCTCTCACTGCCTCCATTTCTTCCCTTCTATTTGCCAGGAGGTGATGGGACCAGTGGCTTGTGTTGAGCTTCAGACCATATTTTGCGCTCTCCTCTTTCACCCTCATTAAAAGGTTCTTTAATTCCTCCTCACTTTCTGCCATCAAGGTTGTGTCATCAGCATATCTGAGGTTGTTGATATTTCTTCTGGCAATCTTAATTCCGGCTTGGGATTCATCCAGTCCAGCCTTTTGCATGATGAATTCTGCATGGAAGTTAAATAAGCATTTACTGTATTTATTTTCTGTGATTTGAACTATAAAATGGTGGTTTTTCTTGAGTGAAAATGAGAGTACCCCGAAACATTTTCAAAGGAAAAAACCCACTGTCCCTGTGTAAGTTTCGGGTGTGGAAAGCAGGCTTGACTTTCCGACTGCAGGACAGCACTTGCGACTTTGGGCCACCAGGTGGAGCTCCTTCGTGCTGAAATGAGGATGCCAACCGGCCTCTTAGCCAGAAGAGGAGCAAGAATTTGTAGAGAAGGAAGTGTGCGAGGATCAGGGTGGGGAGAGCCAAAGTACATGGCCAGCACATGTGGTCCCCTCAGAGAAAACAGCCAAGAGAGAGCCTGCTTTTCCCTTGCTTGCTGCAGTCTGCAAGCTGTTCTAACTCTTGAGTCGCTCCTGTGGTTCTGACGGCTGCATGAGTTTCCAGCAGCTGGAAGTTTCCCCATTCTGTGTTTGCACAAAAAAGCCGAGCCTGTTGACTTCCTGCGCAGCATTGAACTGTGAGAGAGAAGCCCTGCCAGAGAACAATGCGCCAGCTCTCCATTTGACATGGCTTCAACCAATTGCCACCACCACCACCCCGCTCTTAAATCAGGCGCTAAGGACAGATCAAGTGGCAGCAGCTGGCAGACCAGACACGTGCTTTGCCAGAGTGTGCAGCTGGATTGGACGGGGCTTTATCGGGGTCTTGGCTCCACCTGAATGTGGCGGAACTGAATTTAAACTCCCTCCCCCCTTCCTCTTTTGTGCTGCATAAGCTCTTGATATGAAATGTGCCTACAAGAAGCTACAGTTAGAACTGGATACGGAACAACTGATTGGTTCAAAATTAGGAAAGGAGTACGACAAGGCTGTATATTGTCTCCCTGCTTATTTAACTTATATGCAGAATTCATCATGCGAAAGGCTGGACTGGATGAATCCCAAGCCGGAATTAAGATTGCCGGAAGAAATATCAACAACCTCAGATATGCTGATGACACAACCTTGATGGCAGAAAGTGAGGAGGAATTAAAGAACCTTTAATGAGGGTGAAAGAGGAGAGCGCAAAATATGGTCTGAAGCTCAACATCACCTCCTGGCAAATAGAAGGGGAAGAAATGGAGGCAGTGAGAGATTTTACTTTCTTGGGCTCCATGATCACTGCAGATGGTGACAGCAGTCACGAAATTAAAAGACGCCTGCTTCTTGGGAGGAAAGCAATGACAAACCTAGACAGCATCTTAAAAAGCAGAGACATCACCTTGCCGACAAAGGTCCGTATAGTTAAAGCTATGGTTTTCCCAGTAGTAATGTATGGAAGTGAGAGCTGGACCATAAAGAAGGCTGATCGCCGAAGAATTGATGCTTTTGAATTATGGTGCTGGAGGAGACTCTTGAGAGTCCCATGGACTGCAAGAAGATCAAACCTATCCATTCTGAAGGAAATCAGCCCTGAGTGCTCACTGGAAGGACAGATCCTGAAGCTGAGGCTCCAATACTTTGGCCATGAGAAGAGAAGACTCCCTAGGAAAAGACCCTGATGTTGGGAAAGATGGAGGGCACAAGGAGAAGGGGACGACAGAGGATGAGATGGTTGGACAGTGTTCTCGAAGAGACTAGCATGAGTTTGGCCAAACTGGGGAGGCAGTGGAAGACAGGTGCCTGGCGTGCTCTGGTCCATGGGGTCATGAAGAGTCGGACACAACTAAACGACTGAACAACAACCAGGAGCTCTTTGGTATAGAGGCAATATTGGTATTCATGGAAACTACTGGCCAGTGACGCATTTTTCCCTCCTGGGTAAAGTTCTTGAGAAGGTGGTCACGGAGCAGATCCAGGTGCTCTTGGAGGAAACTGATTTTCTAGATCGCCCTGTGTGCTGACTTCTGTGTCAGGAGAGAGACAGGGGAAATGGCTCCTTGCTAATTCTCCTTGACTTCCCAGTGGCTTTCAGTGCCGTCAACCATGGTATCCTTCTGGACCCACTCACTGGATCATCACCTTGTCATGGGGAGTGGGCTTGCATGTTCCTATGATCCTTGTGAGTGAAGCCGTCTGAAGTCTCCTACTCCCAGTAGGGTCACCCAAGGCGGTCACCTAACTATGCTTGTGAAACACAGACCACTTATAAATGCCACCTCCAACTCCTTGAAAGATTCCATCAACGGTGTCTCAGAAAATTATTACATATCACTTGGGAAGGCAGGCGAACTAATGCCAGTGTACTGGAAGAAGCAAAAATCATAAGTATCAAAGCAATTATTATTCAATATCAACTTTGTTGGGCTGGTCATGTTGTTTGGATGCCTGATGTTTGTCTTCCCTCGGTCATGACTGGCTCGCTTGGCACCTTCATAATACACCTTTTGGTGCCAGGTAAAAACCTTCTTCAACCAGGCCTTTGGCTGATGATTGACATCCGATACCCTTTTACATGTGTTGGGGGAGGGGTTTTTTGGCTTGTTTTTGTTACGTACCTTGTGATTTTTCGCTTGCATTTTCCTGTAAAGGAGCCATCCTGAGATCTACAGAAGAAGAGCAATAGACAAATTTGATAAATAAATAAAGAAATGACAGAAGCCAGGACTGCAGCAGGGGAGCCCTGCTTTTCAACCCTCACTCAGCCACGAAGCTCACTGGGCAGCCTGGGGTCCATCGCTGGGCCTTGGCTTTGTCTGCTTCGCTGCATTGTTGTTGTTAGGATAAAATGGGGACGGGAACCTTTAGTGCATCCTTGAACCTAAAGAAGTGGATGGAATGAGCTTCTGCGTGTTGGCACAAGGCTTGGAGCAGGAGGCCCTGCTAGTTACTAGTGCTTAATATAATATAGTATAATATTATAATAGTAAACGGCAGCAATACCCCTTTCCCCTTCTTCCATCCTTGTAGGTTTTTTTAGCTTGCATTTTCATGCAAATGAACCACCCTGAGGTCTTTCTTCCCTCCCGTGGTTCTGCTTTCCAGAGATAAATTGCTAGAAGTCCCTGGTATGAAGTACCTGGTGGAAGCTCCTACCTCACAGGGTTGTTGTAGGAGGGGAGGAACCAGCTACGCCACTTTGAGCTCCTTGGAGGAAGAGGTGGGCTAGAGATGCAATAAATTGAGATTGAGGTTGAATCCTGACAAGACAGAAGTACTGTTTTGGGGGGACAGGAGGCGGGCAGGTGTGGGGACTCCCTGGTCCTGAATGGGGTAACTGTGCCCCTGAAGGACCAGGTGCGCAGCCTGGGAGTCATTTTGGACTCACAGCTGTCCATGGAGGTGCAGGTTAATTCTGTGTCCAGGGCGGCTGTCTACCAGCTCCATCTGGTACGCAGGCTGAGACCCTACCTGCCCGCAGACTGTCTCGCCAGAGTGGTGCATGCTCTGGTTATCTCCCGCTTGGACTACTGCAATGCACTCTCCGTGGGGCTACCTTTGAAGGTGACCCGGAAACTGCAACTAATCCAGAATGCAGGCAGCTAGACTGGTGACTGGGAGCGGCCACCGAGACCACATAACACCGGTCTTGAAAGACCTACATTGGCTCCCAGTACGTTTCCGAGCACAATTCAAAGTGTTGGTGCTGACCTTGAAAGCCCTAAATGGCCTCAGGCCCAGTAGACCTGAAGGAGCGTCTCCACCCCCATCATTCTGCCCAGACACTGAGGTCCAGCACCGAGGGCCTTCTGGCGGTTCCCTCGCTACGAGAAGCCAAGTTACAGGGAACCAGGCAGAGGGCCTTCTCGGTAGTGGCACCGCCCTGTGGAACCCCTCCCACCAGATGTCAAAGAGAAAACCAACTACCAGACTTTTAGGAGACATCTGAAAGCAGCCCTGTTTAGGGAAGCTTTTAATGTTTAATAGATTATTGTATTTTAACATTCTGTTGGAAGCCGCCCAGAGTGGCTGGGGAAACCCAGCCAGATGGGCGGGGTATAAATAAATAAATTATTATTATTATTATTATTATTATTATTATTAAATAAAACCTTTTGCTGTGTGGCTTCAGGCGAGGTCCAGTTGTCCTGGTGCTGCTGTTTAACCCCGGGAGGCCTGGGATTTTGCCCAGCTCTTGATTACTTCCGTCTCCCCTCCCAGGTGTCACCAGAAGATACGCAGGCTCAGTTTCTGATCCCTGGGGGGTCCCTGGGCAAGAACAGGGCAGAAGCCTCGCTGGAGCGGGCTCAGGACCTCAACCCCATGGTGGACGTGAAAGCGGACCCTCGGAACGTCGAGCAGAAGCCCGAAGAGTTCTTCACCCGCTTTGACGTGGTGAGTGCTGGCGGGAGAAGCCAGCGAGGGGAGACAGTCCGAGTGAGTGGCCCCGGGGGGCACCGAAGGCACACTTGGGGCCACCATTTTCACCATGCCTCTGCTCCCAGATTGCCCTCTCTGGTGCTGTCAGAGGGGGTCTTAAAGCAGAGGCCAGCCAGCATGTAAGGGAGAGGAGGTGACAATGAAGTTCCTTTTCTGTCCTAGACTTCCTAGAAAGCCTCTGTCTCATAGGCCACTTGGCAGCCTGGGCTAGATGAGAGGTGCAGAGGGTGGCGACAGGAGAACAGGGCCTTCTCTGCAGTGGCTCCCTGTCTCTGGAATGCTCTCCCCAGGGAGGTTCCCCTGGCCCCTCCATTATACACCTTCAGGCACCAGGCGAAAACAGTTCCACTTCAACCAGGTCTTGGGCTGATGGAATCTGTGGCCTTTTAAACCGTGTCTTTGCATGTTGTGTTTCCATGTCGCAAGCTGCCCTGTGATCATTGAACGAAGGGCACTATACGAATCGAACAAACTGTTAGAATGATACGCTCAGGCTGCCGATCTCTGGCCCCGTGGCTTTCTCCTTCCAGGTCTGTGTGACGTGCTGCTCCCAGGAAGTCCTGGTGAAGATCGACCAAATATGCCACAAGAACGGCATCAAGTTCTTTGCGGGAGACGTCTTTGGCTACCACGGCTACATGTTTGCCAACCTGGGCGAGCACGAATTTGTGGAGTGAGTCTGCCTGGGAGCTGGTAATGGGGCTGGGGAATGCCCTTGGGGGGCAGGGTGGGTCCTGTAGGCCTTCAGGTGCTGCTTGGGGAAACCGCTCTAGAGTTTGGCCACTGGGGGGAGCGCGAGAGCCATCCTGTGCCCACTGTCCAGGTTCCTCTCTAGCGCTGTGCCGACCCTTAACCTGTTGAAACTCCGGCTGCTGTGGAGCAGGAGTCTTCCACTGGCCGGAGGGGAGGGGGCTGAGGTGTTAATTTGCTTCCGTGCCTTGCAGAGAGAAGACGAAGGTTGCCAAAGCCGGCCAGGGAGTGGAGGATGGACCGGACGCAAAGAAAGCCAAGCTGGACTTCACAGAGACCACGCTAGTGAAGAAGGTGCGTGCTGGGAGAGCTCTCTGGCCATTTGGAACAGAGGCAGGAGCGGATCTGGGCCTTGCTCCCCCCCCCTCCACATAATGCAATGGCCGCATAGCTGCATTCCTGGTCTTTGTCCCCAAAACTCCTCTGAGCTGAGTCTGCCATTTCTCCTCCTCTTCCCTCTCCCTCAAGCAGGTCTGCCGTTGCCCCAGTGCAGCCCTCTCAGTCAGCCAGGTGCTTCTCATTCGTTGCCTGGGCTCCAGACAGGCTCACAGTCCAGGCATTCCCCTTCCCACATGGAGCTGGGCAACGGCCAAGTCAGAGCAGGGGACCACGTGGCCTTTCAGGTGCTGTGGGACTAGAATTCCCATTGTCCCTGACCATCGGAGTCTCAGCGTCACAGCTGTCCCATCCCTGAGTTACAAGATGCCGAGATGAGAAGGAATAGTTCGGGGGGGGTGAGCCTCAGGTGAAAACCCCCTCTAGCCCTGGGATTGGGCAGACCATGGATTCAGCATCAGA
The DNA here is from genome assembly GCA_900245905.1 of Lacerta viridis. Classification (NCBI taxonomy): domain Eukaryota; kingdom Metazoa; phylum Chordata; class Lepidosauria; order Squamata; family Lacertidae; genus Lacerta; species Lacerta viridis. The sequence goes on from OFHU01001874.1 coordinate 100,831, forward strand.
TTAATGCCTCTGTGCAAAACGATAAAGGCAAGGTTGTTGTGTCCTGTTGCTCACTACATGGACAAAAGCATGTACCACCGCAAGGACTGGAGGATGGAGGCAAGAGCGTCAGGCCCGGCTCAGAGCTCCAAGGGCCACTTCTCGCCTCCTGGGTGAGTTGGCGCCTCCTTGCACCCACTTCGCAGGTCGCGGCCTCCAGAGATCAGTTTGGGATGCTCTCGTGCAGAGCTCTGCTCCCTGTCCCTGGCGCCTTTGTGCAACTGAGCTGCTCCCGGGGGTATCTGTGTGCATCCTCGCAGCCCCACAGCCCCTTCCTGAATAGGCAGGTCTCGCTTCGTAAGTCATGAGTTGGCCCAGCGTGGTGTCAGGAGGCGGCTCTCCTTCCCCATCTTTCCTCAACCCCCTGCCCCCCAGGGGGGTGTGTGTCAGGATCAAGCCAGCAATAACTCACACAGTGGCAGTGAAGTTAACTCTTTATTCAAAGAGACAAACAGCTCGGGAGGCCAAGCTTCCCGGTAGAGGCGATTTCAAGGACTGGAGGGAGTCCCTTCTTCTTGCCTGTCTTTGCTCTGCCTTCTTCGTACCTCTTTGGCTTCTAGGAGACCAACAGGGAGGGGAGCTGGTCACAGCGGGAGGGAGAGACTCCCTGGCTTCTCCAGCTGCCTGCCTCATCTCTGTCTCCTGCCTCTGGCCCTGGTCCGCTCTCTGCCGCAGCCTCTTCCTGCTCACCAAACCCTGTTGCCTCTTCAGCTTGAGACCCTCCTCCTCCCCGTCTGCCCCTCTTCTCCCTCTGACCAGGCATCATTGTCCTGCCCCCACACCCCGGGCTCCGAGCCTTCTTCCCAGCCGGTGGCTCCATGGCCAGGTCTTTGCAGGGCTTCCTGGGGTGGCAAGTGGTCCAGCCTGCTTTTCGTGCCAAAAGGCCATTCCTTTGCTGTGGGGGGGTGGGTCTCTGGGTGGGGCAGCCGGGCACTTCAGAAGGAGCAACTGTGAAAAATGAGAATAGAAAGGTAGCGCCTGCTCTCTTAACGCTGGAAATCATGGCTGTGCCACCGAAAGCACCCATAATGGGAGGAGGAGGGAGTGTGGCTGCAGTGCGCTCCTGAGGGCGGGCATCCCTTGGTGGCTAAGCCAAGCAGCTGCACACGTGACTCTGGTGAGGCTGTCTGTCCTTTCCCCCCAGTGTGTGAATTTCTGCCTCCTGAAAGAGGCCTTGACTGTCGACTGGAGCGGCGAGAAGGCCAAGGCTGCCCTGAAGCGCACGGCCCCCGATTACTTCCTTCTTCAAGGTGAGCTGCCCCCTTTGGAGGCCAGCAGGAGCGTTTATGTGGTGACCGGGGGGGGGGAGGACAGTTGGCATTGCAGCTGGTCACCTGACTGCTCTCAGGACCGCATGACTCCTGGTCCCCGGCAGACAATGGGGCTGTGTCCCGCTTTCCGGCACGTGAGCCCCTTGCGCCCCCAAGGAGAGTCCTACACGTGTGCAGCTGAGGGGCTCGGCAGGCTGTCTCTGGAACAGGCCCGCCATTCATCCCTAGGACAAATCTGCTTGGTGGCACAAGGACCCACCTCTCTTCAGCGGGGCCTGAGGGGGTGGGCATGTGCCTCGCGGGCTCCACCTGCTTCTGCCCCTTGCCACCGTCCGGTTCTTCCCGAGAGGAAATGGGAGCCCCCTTTCCAGCCATGCCTATTCTTCTGGCTCTGCGCTGCTCTGGGTAAGAGGCCTAGTTCTCGGGGCAGCATCTCTGGGTTGTACAAATCAAAGAGCTGCTTTGTGTCTTGCTCTCGCTCAAGTCTGTGTTGCTTCTGGTGCCCATTTTTCTCCTTTGCCCTCATGCTTTGCCCCTCCCCATCCCAAATGGGGGGGGAGCTTTGAGGCCTTTGTGGGGGCCTTGTGTGTGCAAGCAGCCCATGTTGGGCTTTCGCCAGGGGGGGGGGCGGAGTGCTGAGACAGGGGCAGCGGGAGGGAGGGGCTGTCAACAACCCCACCAGGAGAGGAAGTTCCTCAGGGGAGATTCCCCCCCCCCTAAGTTCTCCTCTGCTTCCTTTGCTGTTCTCAAACGCAGCTCCCTCTTCCCTGAGATTCTTCTGCTGGGATTCCTGCATGGCAGGGGCTTGAGTAGATGGCCCTTGGGGTCCCTTTCAACTCTGCAATTCCTGCTGCTGCTATTCTACTAATGCTTGGGGTGTGTAGCTCCACAAAGTGGAGGAATTCTGAATTAATCGGTGTTTGAGGGGGGGGTCTGGAAGGAGGGGCAGCCATGGCATATTTGGACAGGGAACTGCGTGGGCTGCTGTTGCCAGTGTCCTTTGGCTGCCAAGGGGCCCCTCTTCTCCTGGGCTCAGAGCATGAGGGAGGGAGGGGGCATCAGGAGGTAGGCCATTTCCTCTGAGGGCCAGTTGCTGTTGATGCCAACTTCATGTCTCTGTGTGTGTATATATATAATTGAGGATTGTGGGCGCTTAGGATAACAGCAGCTGGCTAAAACTACTTGCGGGGTTAGCCAGTCCCCCTCTCACTGCCACCCTGGAGTTCTGATTCTGTTGCTGGGGTGCCATGCAGAGGGGCTGCCCTGCTGGGTTTCTGCAGCATGCCAGCTTATTTCTCCTTAGCGAGGCTCTGCTATCATAGAACTGTAGAAGTTTGCAGCTGGCAGGGGACCCGAGGGTCATCTAGTCCAACCCCCTGCAATGAAGTAATCTCACCTCAAGCACGCGCGACAGGCAGATGGTCAGCCAAACTCTGCTTAGAAACCTCCAAGGCAGGAGAGTCCACAGCCTCCCAAGGGAGTCCATTCCACTGACAAACAGCTCTTACTGACCGAGAGTTCTTCCTGGTGTTCAGTTGGAATGTCCTTTCTTGTCATTTGACTCCATTGGTCTGGGTCCTACCTTCCAGAGCGGCAGCAGAAAACCAGCTTGCTCCATCTTCCATGTGACAGCCCTCTAGATATTTGAAGATGGCTCTCATATCTCCTCCTCAGTCTCCTCTTTACCAGGCCAAACGTACCCAGCTGCTTCAACCGTTCCTCATCAGGCTTGCTTTCCTGACCCTTGATCACCTTGGTCTCCCTCCTCTGCACATGTTCCAGCTTGTCAATACCCTTAAATTGTGGTGCTCAGAACTGGACACAGCAGTATTCCAGCTGTGGTCTGACTTAAGCCAGAAGAGAGTGGGACTATTGCTTCCCTTGATCTGGAGCAATATATTTCTGTTGAGGCAGCCTAGAATAGCATTCGCTTTTTTGCTGCTGTATCACCCTGTGGACTCATGTTCAGCTTGTGTTCCACCAAGACCCCTGGATCCTTTCCACATGCCCTGCTAGTAAGCCAGGTGTCCCCCATCCTATACTGGTGCATCTGTTTCTTCCTGCCCAAGTGCAGAACCTGACCTTTGTCCCTATTGAGATTCCTTCTGCTCTCCAATCTGACGGTCATATTTAATCCCAATTCAGTCTTCCTTGCTCTGGCTCTGCCGACCTGTCCCTGCTGGGTGATCTCACTTCTCTTCCAGCAGGGCAAGGAGGGAATTGGGCAGCCAAGCGGGCTGCGTTTGCTGGTGGGTGGGGCTTGGCCCGAGGCCAGGTCTGACCTTGGTGCAGCCACCAGCCAAATTTGGCAGGTGGGTGGGGCTGTGAAAGGGCTTCCCCTCCTTTAGAAGGAGGAGCGTCTCCTTTGAGAGGGAGCCCAGCAGCATTGCAGGAGGACAGCTGAGCCCAGTGCTAAGCGGGGATACTTCCTTCCCCCAACACACACTCACATCAGCTGATACGAAGGGAAAGTCATCCTGCCGAGGTCCTGTGCACCAGAGAGAGCCCTAAAGGAGCTGAACAGGATTGCTGTCCCTTCCCATCATCTGCTTAGCAGTGGGCTCTGGCGCACGTGCAGCCGATCGCTAAGCAGATTGCTCTTCCTTTGCCTTGACTGAACCCGTGCGCAGCCTCTGCAGACTGGAAGCCGTCTGTGCAAAGGCCTTTCCTTCTGCCAGCACCACCCCTTCCAGGATGATAATAATAATAGAAATAGACTTGAAAGAGAAGTGGCTGAATAAACTTATTACAATAATAATAATAATAATAATTTATTATTTATTATTTGTACCCCGCCCATCTGGCTGGGTCTCCCCAGCCACTCTGGGCGGCTTCCAACAAATATTAAAATACATTAAAATATCACAGATTAAAAACTTCCCTAAACAGGGCTGCCTTCAGGTATTTTCTGAATGTCAGGTAGTTGTTTATCTCTTGACCTCTGATGGGAGGGCGTTCCACAGGGCGGGCGCCACTACCGAGAAGGCCCTCTGCCTGGTTCCCTGTAGCTTTGCTTCTCGCAGTGAGGGAACCGCCAGAAGGCCCTCGGAGCTGGACCTCAGTGTCCGGGCTGAACAATAAAGGGGGGGGGCTCCAGAGAGCAGCCCTGCGGAGGAGGGAGAGGCTGCCTGCTGGCTCTTGGAGGAGCTGCCTTGGCTGGGCGCTTGGCGTAAACGGGGCTGTCTGTATGGTCTTTGCCCCCCACGTACCCGTCTGAGTGGAGGGAGCAGGGCGGCGGGGGCTCTGGAGGTGGCTGCCCTGGGATTGATGAGAAGGGGTCTCATTGTCCACCCAAGCCAAGGGGGACTTGGGTCGTTTTGATGTGAACCTGCCCCCAGCAGAGCAGGAGGCACCAGCAGACATGGCCTGGGGTCTGGGTTGGGGGTGTTTGGGAAGTGCTTCCGGCTCCGGGGTCTCAGGTTGTGATGCTGTTTCTGCCACCGCCTCTTGCAGTGCTCCTGAAATTCCGGACCCTCAAGGGCCGGGACCCTTCCCTGCAGAGCTGCTCAGAGGACGCCGAGGTGCTTCTGCAGATGCGCGCTGACGTGCTGGCCTCTCTCGGCGTCGGGGCCGACCTGCTCCCGGATGACTTTGCCAGGTGGGTGGCGGCCCCCTTGAGCCCGGCGCTCCATTAAGGAGAAGGAGGGGCTGCCCCGGGGGCCAGGACCCCTGAGGACGGACTCCCACCACTAGGCTTTGCTGCTGCTGCCGCTGCCTTGTTGTCAGCGCTCCCCTGAGTCGGCCCCGTGTCCCCCATGGCATATCCGAGTTGTGGAACCTTGAATGCCCAGGCAGCGTTTTGGGAAGGGCAGTGGCTCCACCCTGGCAGGACCACACCTGTCTCCTCCTTCTCTGCGAGGCTTGACCGGACCCTCTGAAGGCTCACGTGGGTCCGCAGGGCCAGTGCAGGGACCGGCCTGTCTGCCGGGCTGTTCTGAGCGCTGGCCATTCCTCTCCACGTGGCTGAGGGAGCGGCTGCCGGAGAAAAGCTCCATTCCTTTCTCTTGGGCGAGTTCAGGCCGTTAATCCTGAAAGGGCGCCTCAGTTGCTGGGGAATCCCGGGTGCCGCAGTGCTGCACTGCTGCTTGTGGGGGTGGAGGGGGCAGCTCTGTGGCCTTGGGGGGCGGGGAGCGCGGCGGCAGCTTCCTCCTGGAGGGAGGGGGCAGCGGAAGGCCCTCTTGTGCCCCCCACCACCTTGGCATGCCCCTGCATGCGACCCACCAGGGGTTACGGAGAATGTTGGGAGAGGAAGAATGTGGGGCGGCGGCTGGGGACTATGTTTAGCCGGGCTGTCTGGAGAATGGGAGGGGGGCACCCTGCCCAGCCCCCTCAGGACTGTGTGGAATGCCCACTGACAACACCAGGCCGGGATGGGGCTGTGGCTGCCCTCTGGCATGTTGCTTCTGTGGGGGCAAAGAGGCGTTTCCACAGGGACCCCCCTCCGACACACCCCCTTCTCTCTCTCTCTCAGCTCCTGCTGCTCTGAAGTGGCTCCCGTCTGCGCTGTGGTCGGAGGGGTGCTGGGCCAGGAGGTGGTCAAGGTGAGGTGCCTGGCGGGGGGGGGAGCGGCTCTTGCATGCGGCCCCACCCACAAGCAGCACAGCTGCAGGCAGTATCTTGTGTCTCTTCCCCCTGCCCCCCAGCTGTGAACATTCCTGGAGGGAGGAGTGGGGAGGGATCCTGGCTGCCCCCTGGGCCCTGGCAGCCTGAGTCTTCTTCTCCTGCCACCAAGCTCCGCCTCTTGGCTCACACTGCCTTTTTCTCCTCTCCTCCAGGCCCTCTCTCAGCGGGATGCTCCCCTCAACAACTTCTTCTTCTTTGACGGCATGAGGGGCAACGGGATGGTGGAGTGCCTGACCCCCAACTGAGCCTGGGCCACAGCCCCATGTGGCTCTTCCTTCTGCGGCACCTCTGGCCTGGGGAGCTGGGGGGCTGTTGCTGATGCCCCCCTTCCTTCCTGGGGGGGTGTGTTACTTTAGCACTCAATAAACTCTTTTTTTAGTACCGATTCTCTCCTGCAGTGAGTTTGACTGGGACCTATTTGTCTTTAAATGGGATGGGGTGGGGGGCCCCCCTCTGTTCCTGTTTGCCCCAGGGTGCCCTGGACTATTCTTGCCTGGCTGGGCACGGGAGGCGCTTTGGGGGCAAGGCCATGGGGCTGAAGGCGGTCTCCCTGCTAACCTGGCCAGGTGCTCTTCTGTGGCTTGGCAGAGCCGGGCATGGGCGCCCTGCCAGGGCCTCCCGTGGCACAGGCCTCTGTTCCTGGCATGGCAGCGGTGGCATGCGAGGGTGTGGCTGCTTTGTGGTCAAGCAGCCAGATGGCCAGCAGAAAACCCGCCCTGCCGTTTGAGGAAGCGAAGGTGAGGCTGGCCAAGGAATTCCGCAGGTCCTGCTGGGTGGGGCTGCCTTTGGGGTCAGCTCTGCATTCCTCCTTCCCCTGGGGGGGAAAGGTCACCTTGGCACTTGCCAGGCAGGCAGGAGGGGGGCTGGGGCTTCCACTTGTAGCTGATCTCCCTCTGGGGCAGCCCTCACGGCCTCTTCTGAAAGGCTGCTCTGGCTTCCCGTGGCACAGGTGCTGTGGGAGGAGGACACGGCCTGGTCCAGTGGGGTTCCTTCCCCTCTCCCAGTTGTGCCAAGTTGTGGCTCGAAGCCCCCCACCTCCTCCAAGAAGGCCTTCGCCCTGCTGGAGGGTCACTGCTGTCGGGCCTGACCTTGGTGGGCAAAGCCACTTCCGATGTCCTCTGTTTACAAGCACAAATTACATGTAGGCCTTGACAATACAACTTCTTAGTCCAGTTTTTATTGAAAAGGAAACATACAAAATTCTGCCTCCCCCCCTCCCAAAGTACAGACCCCGGACCCCCCCTCCCCCCATCAAGTATCTACAGGCAGCACCAAATTCTCCTGTACAAGCTCTGGATTGTCCACAGGATGTATATACATACAGCAGCTTCCACTGTACAGCCCCCCACCTCCCCCTATGTACAAGATGGCCACGCCCCCTATTTACAGCTTGGCCTGCCCCCCAGAAGGAAACAGGGCCCTGTGCAATTATCTCCCCCCCCCGCCCGCCCCGCCCCCGCTGTACAGGCTCCATTGAACAGTATTGACATAGTGCTAACTTGCGCGGCGTCCCAGCTGAGCAGCTCTGCTTAAGGCACTGCTGGGCTGGGGGCAGAAGGACCAAGCCTGCCCTGCCCGCCCCACTCAGTCACAGCACCCACAGCATGGGTGGCGGCTCCAGTCCCGGCCGGTTTCCCCCCTGGCCAGCAGGAGGACCACGAGGAGACGCTTCTGGCAGCGGCAGCTAGTTGGGGCGCAGGCCGGCCATGCCCTCCGCGGGCAGGTTGTACAAGATGCCCAGCAGCTGGAAGACGAAGTGGGAGACGTGGCCCCAGAGGGCGCCCTGCGGCCGGCGCTGCTCCTGCGGGGAGAGGAGAGGGCGCAGGTGAGCGGGGCGGGGGGGCAGCTGGAGCCCCTCTTGCGGCGGGGTGGGCACTGCCCTGCTCCGGCGGCTCCCGTGCCCGGCCTTCTTCCATCCCGCGCTATTTATAGGCGATGAGTCAGCGGCGGCGGTGGCGGCGCCTGCCCAGCTCCCTGGGCAAAGCAGCGGCGGGAAGCGCGGACGGGGCTTGGCGGTCGGCCGCATCAGGCCGCCTCGCCCCCCCCCCCCGCGCCACCAGCATCCCGGGCACCCCCTCCCTCGGTGCCCCCTCGCACCGACTTACCCTGTGCGCGTACTCGCGCTGGAACTGGTCTCCCAGGACTCGCAGGCGCGCCCCGATCGCTCTCTCCACGCCGGGCGCGGGGGTCCTGAGCAGGGCTCCGCTGGACGGGGGCTCCCCCGGGCCGGGCCGGGGGGCGGCGGGCGGCGGCGCGTCTCCTGCGGAAGGAAGGCAGCGGCGATGAGGGCGGCGAGGCGGGGAGGGGAGCAGCAACCCGAGGAGCCCCTGCCTTCCCCCAGCGGGCGGGAGGGGGCCGTTTCCTGTCTCCTTGGCAACTGCGGAGGGAAAAGGGATCATTCCAGGACACAGGCCCCCCCGGCTGGCTGGCTGGCTGGCTGGGGCGAGCGTCGCTGCGGGGAGCTCGCCTGCAGCTGCCTCTTGCCCTTCAGGCCCCCACCCCGTGAGACTTGGGAAGGGGGGGCAATGTTTGCAAGGGGGCTGTCACTCGCTCTCCACCAGGGATGCTCCTCGCTCCTCCTCGCAGCGCTTAGCTGGGGGCGGCCCCTCCCATAGTCTGCCCCCCCCAACTCAACACACGCAATTTTTTTTGATGAGTCAGCGTTTCCACACCAGCTCAAGGAGGTCAGGGCGGTTGGGGGCACCCCCTGCGTGCAGTGCGGCCCAGTGGAGCGGGACCAAAGCAGACTGAGGGGCAAACGGGGTACCTGCAAGACCCCCGCCCTCCGTGCCAGCCCAATGCCTGCCACACGCACACACACTTCCTGGGTGTTTAGGGGTGCGGAAAGTGGTCTGGTCTCGGTGAGGGAGCGATAAAATGAGCTCGGAGAACAGGCTGGCGCCCGATCTCGGTGCCTCGCCTGAGCCCCTTCCCACGTGCTCGCAGCCACCGCGTGTTGCCCGCAAGGAGACGCAGCGCTCCGGAAGGAGGAGCGCCCGTCGCGGAAAAACAAAGGTCTGTCCTTGACGGGCGGGGACGCAGAAAGGGGCTGGCCTGTGCCCGGCTGTACCCCCAGGAGTGCTCAGGTGGGGAGGAGGAGCGGAGGGTCCGCCCCCTCTTCCGCGGGCACCTGCGGCTGGGAGTCAGAGGGGCTGAGCCGCGCCCCTCTTGCCCCGCACCCCGGGGGCGCTTTAGCCCTGTCCTTGCGGGACAGCTCCTGCGGAACAACCCCCGCCCTGGCTGGGACCCCGGGAAGGACCTGCTCCGCAGCCGCGTCGGGCGGGAGGGGGAGGCGCTCTGCCCATGCTCAGAGGCGCATTGTGGTTTCAGCCGTCCTCCCCTCGCCCACCTCGGAGCCCCCTCCCCAGGCACTCACCTCGCGTGGCCCCGGAGCGCATCCGCAACGTCTCGTGGCCGATCCCGCAGCGGCAAAGGCCGTTCAGCCGGGGGGGCGAGGCGAGAGGCGCGCGGCAGAGGGGGGGCGGCAGGGCCAGCGACCCCCCCACAGGGAAGGCTGGGCTCCCGGACACAGCTGCTGTCGGCTCGGCGCGGCTCCCGTCCTGCAGTGGTCTGGCCATGGCGTTCGGCGGGGTCTGCGGGGCGAGCGGAGAGGAGGGGGCGGTCGGTGGGGGCGGCGGCGGGCGGAGCAGCCCCCGCGCGCCGGGCTTGTGTTTGTAAACCGCGCCGTGCCAACAAACCGCGCCGTGCCAGCTTCGGGGGTGGGGGGTCCGACTCCCTTCCTACCGCCCCGCCCCAAGCTCGGGAACGCCCCGATCCGCCGGGCTGCCGCCCCCCTGCAGCCACGTGCGCCCCGCTCGCCTCCCTCCTCCCCCGACGGGACGGGTCCCTCCGAGGGCATCCGCCCGCCGCACTTACTGCAGCTGCATGAACCCTCCGGGGGCGGATCGGGGGTCTCTAGGCAGCGCAGGGGCTCCGGCGGCGGCGGCAGCGGCGGCGGGCGAGGCAGAAGAGCGACGCCGGAGAGTTGGAGCGGCGGCGGCGGCGGCCAGAGACTCTCTGCCAGGGCGAGCGGGCAGCGGCAGCGCAGCCCGGAGCCGCGCCCGCGCCCCGCCCTGACGTCACCGCACCGCCCCGCCCCCTCCGCCGCCTCCCGGAGACAAGTTCGGGCTTGTGCGGGAGCCGGGGATCCCCCGGAGGGGCGCGGCAGGCCGGCAGGACCAGCTCGCAGCAGGCGCACCCCCGGCCCGGCCCGCCCTCCGTCACGTTCCCTGCTCGACCCATTCCTCGCTTGAGCAACTGAGGCTGGACCGGGTCCGGCTTGGTGCGCAAACGTCCGCCCCGCCTCCCTCGGAGTAAACAAACACTGAGGAACCCGCAGTCGAAACCCGCCTCCCCGCGGACTAGCGCCATGCGGACTGGCTCCAACCAGAAAATGAAACGGAACACTCTTAAGTGTTTTACGCGGGGAGAGAGCTTTCTTCCCCTTCTGGTGCCACAACTGAAAACAGGCCTCCATATGTTTTGCAAACAGGAAGTTCCAGGTTCAAAAATTGGGGGGGAGGGCACCTCTCTCCTGGCATCCTGGCAAGCAGCTGCCCCAGCCAGATCAGACCACCCTGCCCCCGGCAGAATCACTCCTGGCTGCAGCCTGCTGGGCTGTCTTCAAGGGCAGCCCTGGGCAGAGTGCCTTGCAGTAATCTAACCCTGAAGGCACTGAGGGCCAGACAGAGGCTGAGCTCTCCAGGAAAGGGTGCAGCTGGCAAAGCATGTGGGGTTGGGGGGAAGGTGCTCCTAGTCACATGAGGAGGTCTGGACCCAGGTGCTGTCCACCCAGGGGGCAACCTTATCCAAAAGAGGCTGGACGCTTCTCCCAAGACCTGCCTCAGGGCTCTGCGTAGGACATCAGCCTTGCTCAGGGTCACCTCCCCATGCCCTCCCCCGCCAAGCACCAGAGCATAAGCAGAGAGCCTGCTGGATCAGGCCTGTGGCCCATCTGGTTCACCATCCTGTCATCACAATGGCCGGTCCGATGTCCCAAAGAGAAGCCCACACGCAGGATCCAAGCACAAGAGCCCTTTCCCTTTGGGGTTTGGTCAGTCAACCAGTTACATATCCACTGAATGTTCCCTGGCCCAGCCCACATCTTACCAGCTTCTCCACAAAAAGGGGTCCCATATTGAGTCATAGAATCATAGAATATCGGGGAGCTTTGTCAAAAGCCTTCCTGAGATCAAGATACACTATGTCCACAGCATTCCCCTGATCCACCAAGCTTGTAACTCTATCAAAAAATGAAGTGAGATTCGACAGGCGTGAAACTCATGCAGGGTCTTAGAAGCGATTGCTGGATCAGGCCACTGGCCCATCTAGTCCAGCCTCCTGCTCTCCCAGTGAATGACCGGTATTCCAAAGGGAAACCTGCAACTAGGGCCCTCTCTCCTCCGCGGATTCCAGCCACTGGGATTCGGAAGCATGGCTGCCTCTGGCTGTGGAAGCAGAGCAGAGCCACCCTGGGAACCAAGCAGAGGGCCTTCTCGGTGGTGGCGCCCTCCCACCAGATGTCAAGGAAATAAACAACTATCTGACTTTTAGGAGACTTCTGAAGGCAGGGAAGTTTTTAATGTTTAGTTCTATTTTTAATATTCTGTTGGGAGCTGCCCAGAGTGGCTGGGGAAACTCAGCCAGATGGGCGGGTATAAAAAATAATTATTATTATTATTATTATTATTATTATTATTATTATTATTATTATTATTATTATTATTGCTAGAAGCCCTCAAAAGCCCTCTCCAGGTCAGTGGCCACCACTGCCTCCTGTGAGAGGGGGTTCCACAGTTTTAACTATCAGGGCTCCTCTTCCATGGTGAGCAATCCACGACAAGGCCTGGGACTCTTGGGAAAGGGGAAGGCAAACTCCTAAGGCTTGGAAGGTGGGGGGGGGCGTGCCACGTTTAGGAGGAGAGGAGGCCTCCTTGGCAAGCCTTTGTTGAAGCCGGCTGGCCAGGGGATTTCCAGCAGCTGACCCTTTGTGGAGCTGTGCTGTGGGCCTCTTCCTGGGCTCTGGGTCAGTGGGTCATCCCCACAGCTGAGCAGGAGGGAGGAGGGGAGGCATTTTCTAGCTGAACCTTTTGGCCTGGGCTATGGCGGGGAGTGTCATTCATGTTGTGGGGGTATCAATGTGCACAGTGGCGGAGGTGCCTGGGTTTGGCGCACACAAAGCTGTGTGTGTGTCCGCTTGCGCATTAGAGCATTAGAGCAGAGTGTCATGTATGAAGATGTTGGTGGGACATGTGTGTCACTCACACAGGTCCGCGCTGTGATTCTGACTCACAGTGTAATAGGGGCCTGAATGGAGGTGTCTGTGGACAAACGCCGGCTCCCTCGACCCCAGAGTCGCCTTTGACTGGACTTAACTGCCATGGGGTCAGTTACCTTTCCCTTCTGAGGCCCCATCCTGTGCACCCAGCACCTACGTATGCTCAGGACCCAGGTTCAAAGGGGTGCATGTTTCTGTAAGGGACCAAAGCAGGGAAGAATATTCCAGGAGGCAGAAGGAGCCCTTGAGTCACGATTTGCAGATCAGAGCTGCTTATCTGCCCACCTGGTCCAGCATCCTGTTCTCACAGGGGGCCAGCCAGGTGCCCCAAATGGACCAAGAGCTACTCTCCCTTTTTACACTTTCCAGCCATTGGGATTCAGAAGCATGGCTGCCTCCAGCTGTGAAGACAAGAGCACAGCTGTCTGGAGCCATTGAGAGCCTTCTCCTCCTGGATGATTTGCCCAGCCCTCTTTCAAAGCCATCCTGTGGGAGTGAGTTCCACAGGCTGCAATCCCACTGGCTGTGCAAACTCCCACCAAACTGAGGGAGCCCCAGCGTCAAACTAGAGGAATTGGGGTGGGGCTGGGGGACGCAAGCCCGACTCCAACCTGCAAAAGGGACCAGGTGGGGGAAGGCAGGGGCACCCCCAGCAGAGGAAGGGGAGGGCGGACCGGTGGCCCTTTTATTTTCAGGCCCAGTGAAGAGGTCAGTGGGGCAGGGAGACTGACAGCTCAAGGAAGGGGCTGGGTGGCCAAAGAACAGTTCGTGTTTGGGGTCTTTCAGATGGAATCAGAGGACCAAATGGGCACAATGAAAGTTCCTAAAATGATGAATGGTTTGGAGACAGTCAGTGGAAATGGAGGGATCCTCAGGACCAGCCGTGAAGCTGGTTCCCATTCACCTGGGAAGGTCACTGCCGGAGACACCTGTTTACATGAGAATGAACAGGAGCGCCTTTGAGCATGCGAAGAGTGCCAAACACACCCCGATGCTTAGTAGCCTGGGTGAGCCGGATCTCCGCGGGTGGGCAGCGCGGGCATGGGGGCAAGGCGGCCCGAGTGCCGAGCGGGCGGGGGGGGCCTTGAGTGGCGCCGCCCCCCTCCCGCTTCCCTGCGCTGCTGCTGCTCCTCCCCTGCCCCCCCCCGTGCCCTCCGGTGGAGGGATCCCGCCGCGTGGCTGGCTGAGCAGAAGCGCCGCGGAGCCAACGAGCGCCCCGTCGCCGGGACGAGCAGGCGGGCCGCGGCCAATGGTAGCGCGAGGCGTCGGGCCGTCGGAGCGCCTTCGCCGCTGTCTCTATTGCCCCCCCTTCCTCCCTCCCTCCCTCCCTCCCGCGCTGACATCACTGGCTGTTTATTCCTCCTTCGCCGAGAGCGGGGAGGGGGGCGCTGGGCTGGCACATGCGCTCGGCCGGGCATGAGTAACGCTTCGCTGTGGCGGCTGCGGCGCAGGGCGAATTTGCCCAGTGACAGCCACTCAGCAGATGCCCGCCTCGCGATGATGTCACCCCTGGGGGCGGCAGGAGGGAGGCGGGCAGCAGGCAGCGCTAGTTCGACGGGGCGGACGCGCGCCAGGACCAAAAGCGCACGGCGGCCCCGCGCGATTCGCAGGCCGCTCCTGTTGCAGAGGCCCGCGCGCGATCGCGGGGAGGGGAGGGACCCACCTGCTGCCAGGATCCCGCCCCGCGCCACCACTCTGCAAAGTGAGCGGCCCCCGAGGTTCCCTCCGCTCTTGTGGAACCTCCAGGCCCAGAGACAGTCTATCTCGATCCCTAGGCAGGGAGGGGCATTGGGCCACTGCGAGCAGACGGTGCTGGACTAGGTGGGCCACTGGCCTGATCCAGCAGGCTCGTTTGGCGTCCTTTCGCCTCGCCTGCTGGTTCCCCTCCACGCGCGCAGCAGAGCCTCGCAAGAGCAGGGCAGGGCAGGGCTGTGCGCATCCCGCTTCCCAGCTCGAGGCTTCGGGGAAGCTCGGAGGAGTGTGTCAGGCCCGTGGGTCTCTTTCCCTTTCCTTATCCCATAATGAAATAAGAACATCCTGGGATTCTAGACCTCAAGAGCCGTCCCGGGCGCCCGCGGGAGGCCTGGCGCGCCGCAGCCGGAGGGCGAGTGGCGGGCGGGGCGCGTTTCTCGGCCCCGGAACACCGACGAGGAGTTCTTTCCTTAGCAACGGGCTTTCAGCATTTCATTCCCTCCCTCCCTCTCTGTCTGTCTCCAGCCAGGCAACAGCCCCCTGCGAAGTCGGCCGCCCTGCTTCTGCTTGAGCCTGGATGAGGCCCAGGCGGCCCCAGGGGGCGTCGCAGCAGCAGCACCAGCCCGCCTCTGCCCTTGCCCACGCACCCGGGCCCCGCGCTACTTCTCCGTCGGGGCAGGCCTGCAGCCCGCGGTCCAGGCAGAGGGACGCGTAGGGAAGGGGCTTTCATCCCCGGGCCGGACTCCCCCGCTCTTTCCAGCGTGGCCCCGTCTCCCGGCCTCAGTCCTCCCTCGGGATAATGGGCGCAAGAGGGGCAGCAAGGCGAAAGACAGGGCGCGCCCCTTTGCGCCAGATCCTGCACCCTGGGGCCGTTTCGCAAGCTCGCCCCACGGCAGTCCCGCGCATTGCAGGGGACTAGGCTGGATGACCTTCGGGACTCTTCCAACTGTACAGGCCCACGTGTCCAGCCCAGCTGCGTTTGGGCTCCCCTGCGCGGGGGTCCCTCGTGCCCCCCAACCAAAGCTGGCGACGTCCTTGCCTGGCTCTCGGGCTCCCCACCCGGGGAGGCTCGGGACGCCCCCACGTGCCCACCCCAAATGCTCCTCGGCGCCCCGCGCAATGCACGGGGCTGGGGGGGGCGGAGGGGGCTCCCCGTCTACTCGCGAGGAAGGAGCCCCCCCCCTGCGCGGGTTTGTTTTGCAGCAGGGGCAGCGGAGCGTGTCTAACCCCCGCCGGTTCCGCTCGGCTGCCTGGACACCCCCGCCCCCCCTGCCTTCCCATTGGCTGGCGGCGGCGGCGGCGCGCAGCCACTCAGCGCCGAGTAGGCGCCTGTTTCCAAAGGAAGAGCGCCACGCGCGCCGCGCGGAGCCACGGCAACACGGCCCGGCCGGGCGGGCGAACGGGCAGGCGCGGCAGAGACGGAGCACGGGCACGGGCGGCAGCCTGGGGAGGCCCGGCCTGGCTTGCGCGCCCCCGATGGGTGGGATTCCCCGTACACGCCTGCTGCGCCTCGGCCGGCCTCCGTTTCCCTGCGTGGGGCTGCTGCGTGGGGAGTCCGGGGCTCCTTCTCCCCATCTGTCCCCCCAACGGGCCCCGACGGTGCAGCCCCCTGGCCCCATTTGAACAGGCGGTGAAGCGAAGCAGCCAGGCTGGCGCTTGGCCAAGGGGAGCGTGGCACGGGGGTGGGCTGGACTAGATTACTCTGGGGGTCCCGTCCGGCTTCTATGATCCTATGATCCATGGGCACCAAGGCAGAACCCCAGCTCTGCCCACTGGTGGCAGCCTTCTGCGGGGGGGGGAGGGGAGCAGGATGGTGGCGCAGCCGATGCCCAGATGTTCAGGGCCCGGAGCGGTCCGTGGGCCACGTGCGGACGCAGCTGCGCGTCTGAGCTGCCTCCTAATCCTGGGCAGGAGGGCTGCGCCGGGGTCGGGCGAGGTGACCTACAAGCTGCCCTCTAAGGGGAACGTCAGGCGCTGAGCCACAGACCCCCACGCCGAGGCAGGTGCGGCGGGCTGGCTTCGGCCTTCCCCGGATACCGGCCTGCCTGGCGGGGCTTTGGGGAAGGAGGGGAAAACTTTCTGGCGGCAAGATCCTTTCCACTTCCTCGGGAGGTGGCGGACTCTCCTTCCCGGGAGGTCCTGAAACCGAAGTTAGGCGACCATCGACCAGGGATTCTGCATTCCCGTGGGGATTCGACTAGATGACCGCAGGGGTCCCTCCCAACCCTTCAGTTCTGCCGTTCTTTCCCAGTGCAGCGGTCACACTGGGCCCAGGAGAGCCCGAGGGCCGCCCCTTCGCCTAACCCCCAAGGGGTTGTCGGGGGTGGGGGGCACAACTCCTCAGTGAGGAGGGGGTTGCTGGCCGTGAGCCCCCGAGCATCTTTCGCTCCCCACCCACGAAGTGGGCATAGGGCAGCTGCCTCGGCTCCCGGGTTGCTGGTGCAAGGCTGGCCCTCGGGAGATTAGGATCCCCGCGAGGGGCTGGAGGGAAATCCCCTGACCTCATCCTGGGGATTCCCCCTCCTCCCTGCCCGCTGTCCTCCCCGCCCCCACTGGCCGGCTTTACCCCTCCTCCCCACCCAGATGGAGGGATGGCAGCTGGCAGGACTCAAAAGTTAAGTTTCGCGCTCCCCCCCCCCAATAAATAAATAAATAAATAAATAAAAGTGGCAGAAAAACACATCGCACGAGAGCGAGGGAGGCGTTTTCTTCTCCCTCCTCCTCCTCCGCCCTCTCGCCTCGGCCCCGTCGCAACAACAGCCGCTGCCGCCGCCGCCGCCGCCGCGTTTAGGTCCGTCCCTTCCAACCATCTCCTGCACTCGGGCCGGCGCAGCCAATCAGCGCCCGCCATCCCAGCAGGAAAAGCAACTGCCATGGAAACAGCATCCGCGGCTGGCGGAGGCAGCAGAGCATCAGCATCCGCGGCGGAGGAGGCGGCGCCCTCGCGCCCAGCCCAGCCCAGTGCCCAGGAGGCTGGCGGGGGCACGTCTGGGGCACTGGGGCACTGGGGCCCGGGCAGCCGCGCCAGGCGCCGGGAGGAGCAGGGCCGGAGCGCAGCACGAGCGCGCGCGCGCGCGCGCCGCCGCCGCCGGAGCCTGGGAAATACATCACGGGGCTCAGCAACAGCCACGGGGGCAGCCGAGCCCAACGCGCGCGCCAATGAGCGGAAGGCGCTGCTGCTGGGCCGGAGCCTGCCCGGCTTGGCCTCCGTGGCTGCAGCTGGGGGAGTCTGCACATGCTCAGAGGCAAAAGGTGCCTATAAGAGCGCAAGGAGAGCGTGCCGGATCGTGGCCCAACAGTTGGCTGTGGGATCCCAGCACAAGAGTCTTTCCCCTCCTGCGCTTTCCAGCAACCGGGACTCAGAAGCATGGCTGCCTCTGACCATGGAGGCCAGCGTGGCCCCTCTGGCCAGTAGCCACGGAAACCCCTCTTCTCCACTGGGATGGCTGAGCCCTACCCTCCTTGGTTGCAAGTCTCAGGGGCCAGATTCAGACCCAGTCGAGCTGGGAGGGCCAGTTAAGGGAGCAAGCGCCCCTCCTACTCAGCCCCAGGCTCTTCCCGGGCCAGGGAATCTGTAGGTGGGACGGATCCTTTTCCTGCACCCACAAAGGCAGGGCCGGCCCATTACAGTTTGGCACCTGAAGCAGAAATATAGTATGGGGGACACCTGGCTTACTAGAAGTACATGTGGAAAGGGTCTCTGGGTCTTGCTGGACCACAAGCTGAACATGAGTCCACAGTGTGATGCAGCAGCAAAGAAAGCAAATGCTATTCTAGGTTGCATCCACACAAGTCTAGTGTCCAGATCAAGGGAAGTAATTTTGTTGTTGTTCGTGTCCGACGTGTCCGACTCTTCGTGACCCCATGGACCAGAGCACGCCAGGCACGCCTATCCTTCACTGCCTCTCGCAGTTTGGCCAAACTCATGCCAGTCGCTTCGAGAACACTGTCCAACCATCTCATCCTCTGTCGTCCCCTTCTCCTTGTGCCCTCCATCTTTCCCAACATCAGGGTCTTTTCTAGGGAGTCTTCTCTTCTCATGAGGTGGCCAAAGTACTGGAGCCTCAACATCAGGATCTGTCCTTCTAGTGAGCACTCAGGGCTGATTTGGCTTAGAATGGATAGGTTTGATCTTCTTGCAGTCCATGGGACTCTCAAGAGTCTCCAGCACCATAATTCAAAAGTCCAGTCTTCTATTCCAGTTCACCTGGGTGCTAATAGTACCCAATCTATTCTGCCTTAGTCAGACCACACCTGGATTGGGTGTCCAGTTCTGGGAACAGTTTAAGGATATTGAACAAGCTGGAACATGTGCAGAGAAGGGTGACCAAGGTGATCGGGTCAGGAAACCGAAACCAAGCCTGATGAGGAACGGTTGAAGCAGCTGGGTATTTTTGGCCTCGTAAAGAGGAGACTGAGAAGGAGATATGAGAGCCATCTTCAAATATCTCAAGGACCGTCACATAGAAGAGGAAACAAGCTTGTTTTCTGTTGCTCTGGAGGGGAGGACTTGAACCCGTGGCTACAAGTTACAAGGAGATTCCGACTTAACACCAGGAAGAACTTTTTGAAAGTAAGACCTGTTTGATGGCAGAATGGACTCCCTCAAGAGGTTGTGGCCTCTCCTTCCTTGGAGGATTTTAAGCAGAGCTTGGATGGCCACCTGGGATTCCTGCGTTGCGGTGGTTGGACTAAATGACCCTTGGGGACCTCTTCCAACTCTACAATACTATGAATCCTAGAATCCTAGAGTTGGAAGAGACCCCAAGGGCCATCCAGTCCAACCCCCTGCCAAGCAGGAAACACCATCCAAGCATTCCTGACAGATGGCTGTCAAGCCTCCGCTTAAGACCTCCAAAGAAGGAGACTCCACCACACTCCTTGGCAGCAAATCCCACTGTCCAACAGCTCTCACTGTCAGGAAGTTCTTCCTAATGTTTAGGTGGAATCTTCTTTCTTGTAGTTTGAATCCATTGCCCCGTGTCCGCTTCTCTGGAGCAGCAGAAAACAACCTTTCTCCCTCCTCTATATGACATCCTTTGATATATTTGAACATGGCTATCATATCACCCCTTAACCTTCTCTTCTCCAGGCTAAACATACCCAGCTCCCTAAGCCGTTCCTCATAAGGCATCGTTTCCAGGCCTTGGACCATTTTGGTTGCCCTCCTCTGGACACGTTCCAGCTTGTCAGTATCCTTCTTGAACTGTGGTGCCCAGAACTGGACACAGTATTCCAGGTGAGGTCTGACCAGAGCGGAATACAGTGGTACTATTACTTCCCTTGATCTAGATGCTATACTCTAGAAGTAATCTAGATCAAGGGAAGTAATAGTACCACTGTATTCTGTGAAGCAAACACAGAATCATGCCTCCCCTCCTCACCAGGGGAGAGTGTAGACCTACATCAGGAACAAAGGGGTAATAATGATCTTCATGGGATCTGCCGTCTCTGTGGATTCTGCTGCCTGAGGCGCTTGCCTCACCTTGCCACATGGGTGGGCCAGCCCAAAGCGGCCCGTTGCCCAGCCCCTCGTTGCCCCCCAAGCAAGGCTCGGAGAAGCCACTGCCCTTCTCTCCCAGGGTGTCAAAGGTGCTTCCGGACTTCTCCTTCCTAAATGGCCTCGTCTGTGTACAGTGGGACCTCGGTTTCCGAACGTCTTGGAAGTCGAACGTTTCGGCTTTCGAACGCTGAAAACCCCAAAGTAACTGCTTCAGTTTTTGAATGCTTTTTGGGAGCCAAATGTGCCATGTGGCTTCTGTATTGAGTTTTCGGGTCGTAAATGCTTCTGGAAATGTACGCTTTGTTTTTGAAACGTTTTGGAAATCGAACGGTCTTCCGGAAAACGGATGATGTTCGAGAACCGAGGTACCACTGTATCCCTCAAGGAGCGTCTCCACCCCCATTGCCCCCCATCTGAAGGCAGCCCTGTATAGGGAAGTTTCTAAAGGTCAATGTTTCATGGTCTTTTTATATTTTGCTGCAAGCCACCCGGCCAGTCAGATGGGCGGCATATGAACAACAAGAATCATAGAATCGTAGACCTGGCCAGGATGCTGAGTGAAGGTCTCCCAGTCCAGCCCCCCCCCCCTGCAATGCAGGAATCTCAGCTCAAGCATCCGAGGCAGGTGACCATCCAACCTCTGTTTGAAAACCCTCCGAGGAAGGGGAGGGCGCCACCTCCCGATCCACTGCTGAACAGCTCTTACTATCAAAAAGTTTCCACAGATGCACGTACTTCCTGGTGTTGAGTTGGAATTTCCTTCTTTGTGACCAGGCAGTGGAACGCCCTCCCAGCAGATGTCAAGGAAATAAATCTGACTTTTAGAAGACATCTGAAGGCAGCCCTGTTTAGGGAAGTTTTTAATGTTTGATGTTTTATTGTGCTTTTAATTCTGTTGGGAGCCACCCAGAGTGGCTGGGGAAACCCAGCCAGATGGGTGGGGTATAAATAAATAATAATAATAATAATAATTATTATAATTATTTTTATTAATATTATTATTATTAACTTGAAGCCATGGGTTCGAGTCCTGCTCTCCACAGCAGGAGAAAACAAGCTTGCTCCCCCTTTCATTTGGTAATCCTTTGAAGATAGATATCATCTTTCCTCTCGGTCTTCTCTTTTCCAGGATAAACATACCCAGATCCTTCAACCGTTTCTCTTAAGTTTGATGGATTGATTTTAATGAATGATGATGATGACGACATCTGAAGGCAGCCCTGAAGGCCGCTGTTTAGGGAAGTTTTTAATGACTGATGTTTTAATGTATTTTAAATCTTCCTTTTTGTTGGAAGCTGCCCAGAGTGGCTGGGGAAACCCATCCAAATGGGCAGGGTATACATAATAAATGGTTGTTGTTGTTGTTTAGATGCCGCTTTCCCACCCCAAGCTGCACACAAAACCGCTTACAGCAAACATTGAACACAACCAAATACAGAGGATTTGGAAATACAAACATATAAGACACAGAACACGTCAATAAATTCAAAAATGACAAAAACCAGCAATTTGGCAAACACAGAATGAATTCTTTATGACAAAAACCCCACCAATCTTAGGCACAAGTACATAAATATGAAGCAAAATAAGAGCTATACAACAACCATGTTTCTGGCAGAGGCCTTCTTCCCCTCCGAGGAGCCTGGCCTGATCCAGTTCAGAGGAGAGGGGAGGCTGGCATCCAGCCCTGCGTGGGGCTTCTTGGGGGGAGGCTCAGAGACAGGAGGCCAGGTCAGAGGGGTCCCTGTGGCCCCCCTGGCTGCTGCGAGTCTCTCTGGGTGCCCTTGGCATGGGGGGTGCACATTCACAGCCTTGGGCATCAAACCCCGCTGCCTGGCCTCTCCCGTTTCGTGTGCCCACAACCCTGCAATTCCTTCCCTGCGATTCCTCACATGGGAAACTGAGGCAGAGACTGGCCTGCTGCAAAGACCATCGTGGGGAGACCTTGGGGAGGAATCTGAAACCAAGCCCCAGCCCCTGGGGGGAGAGAGAGACCCACGCCAGTTGCAGGGGGTGGGGGACTTGTTATATGGAGGACTGGGGAGCATCAGAGCTAGCAAGTGTGGGAGGGGGGGCCCACCCCTCCCCCCATTGCTGCCTTAAAGTCATGGAGGGGGGGGCTTGCCAAGACCCAGCTTGGAAAAATAGTCAAAACAAAATAAAAAAATTCCTTCCAATAGCACCTTAGAGAACCAACTTTGTTCTTGGTATGAGCTTTTGTGTGCATGCACACTGTATCTGAAGAAGTGTGCATGCACACAAAAGCTCATACCAAGAACAAACTTAGTTGGTCTCTAAGGTGCTACTGGAAGGATTTTTTATTTTTTCTTTTGGTTTTGACTATGGCAGACCAACACGGCTACCTACCTGTACTTGGAGAAATAGTCCACTGAAAATCAAATCCTCCCTGTATATTTATCTACTCAATCCACACACCCCTTTTTCCTCCAAGGAAAAAGCAACTGTAATAAGAATATTAATGTCTTTTACATATATATTGTTGCAGGATTTTCCCCAATATAATAAATGTTCATAAGTGTGCCAAGCAAACAAGGCCACATGTGTGAAGCAGCACAGGAGAACAGCCCTGAAACCATTTCTGACTCCCAAACTGACAAAATGTTTCTCTGCAAGGAAGGAGAGGGTGAGGGAACTTTCCCATTGTCCCAGGAATTAAAATGATTACCATCTCAAAGGAAAGGCCAGGCATACCAGGAAAGGCAATCAGAGAAGGCATTATCAGGTAGGGGAAAACACAGTCTGAGATTTCTGTTGCAGACCACCCTTTTCTGTAACTTATGCATGCTTCTGGGGGTGGTCTTGATCTCCAGTCCAAATGTCTTTGTAAAGCGGACACCCCTTTCTTCTGGGTTCCTTCTTTGTTCTCCTGCGTGAGAGGAAGGGCCCTGTTGCAACAGTTCAATAAAGACTTTGCTTCTCAATCTTCTCTGGTTGGCCTCTGTTATATTCTCCACCGATGGAGGACTCTACAAGGGCTCTTGTGTGCCCCATAAGGGAATAAGGGCAGATTTGGTTTACAACAGATCCCTGTGAGGTAGGCCAAGCTGAGAGGCACAAATTATTGGAGCCAGTGAGCTCCAAGCGGGGATTCGAACCCTGGTCTCCCAGGTCTTCATCCAACACTCTAACCCAGTGATGGCTAAACTTTGCCCTCCAGCTGTTTTGGGACTACAACTCCCATTCCCTAGCTAACAGGACCAGCCCCAAAACAGCTGGAGGGCCGAGTTTGGCCCCCACTGCTCTAACCACTACGTCACATTGCCTCTCGTATAATGATGTTGCTTACTGCCATAGGTTCCCCCTTCCGCTTCCCAGAACTCCATGGAATATGCCCCCCCCCAAATCTCAGAGGCACTTTCTTGGTGGGGGGTGGGGGAGCAGGTCAGGTGGCAATCCAGGAAGGCGGCCTGCGCCAGCCTCTCTGCCAGCCGCCTTGCCCTGGCCCAGAGGGAATCCTTGCTGGCGGATGGTGCCATCTTGTGGTCTGAAAAGGCAACAGCAGGCAAGACTCTATGCCAATGTCACTTGATTTTGACAACAACAACAACAACAACAATATATTTTCCCCAGCCACTCTGGGCGGCTCCCAACAGAATATTAAAAGCACGATAAAACATTAAAAGCTTCCCTAAAATGCCACGCTTTATCACATGCAAGATCTCAACAACCCCCCCCCCCCTTCTCACAAACACATTTAAAAGGCTGGAGAATATTAATCAGCCCAAGGCCTGGTTGAACGTTTTCACCTGGCGCCTAAAAATGTATTTTTTGGGGGGTTAGGACATTGTGGTTCTAAAATATATATAATTTGGGGTTTAGACATTGTGGTTCTTTTCTGGGCCACACTTTCAGAATAAAAAATTGCTCGTGCCACACCAACTTTTTTTAATTGGTAAGAAAACAAAAAGGAACAACTGTTTTATGATACGATCCCTGGGACACGTGGAAATTATGGAACAATGCCGCTACCTAAGAACGTGATTCATTCCCCAAATATTAAGGGATGCGTTTGAATGGAGGTGATCTGGATGGTTTGAATGGAGGTTCTGGATAACAACTAGGGTTGTCCTCAGTCTCACTTCTTTTGCCCCCCCCCTTTTGAAAAGACACCTGGCCATATTTTGCAAATAAAGAAAAATATTTTGATGCTAGACTGTACAGCACTGAAATCTTTAAATGTTTCTTTGTCCTGGGATTCTCCCGCCACACTTGCCACCCTCCCTCCCTGCCGCAACAGTGTGGCAGAGTCACACCCTTTGAGAGCCAGGCTCCCTCCCCACACTTTGGATGAATTAAGTTACAGTATTGTTATGGAGAGAATTTGCCCCCTGCTCTTTTTCAGCCGAAAAAAGCTTCCAGAGCAGTTAAAAATGCAGTCAAAACAAGATGGTCCCTGCATTGCGGGCTTACAATCTAAAATGCAACCATACAAAGAAACAATGGCATAAAAGGGAAAAGGGACTGGGAGGGAAGAGGAAAATCTGATTAACCAGTGGTGGCCAAACTTGGCCCTCCAGCTGTTTGGGGACTACATTTCCCATCATCCCTGACTACTGGTCCTGTTAGCTAGGGATGATGGGAGTTGTAATCCAAAAAGTGCAGGAGGGCCACGTTTGGCCATCATTGGATTAAACAATCTATGGCCTCTTAAATGTGACCGGGGAGGTGGCAGTTCCTTGTTTTTTTGTTATTATACATGTTGTGCTTTTTATGTTGCCAGCCACCCTGTGACCTTCGAATGATGGGCGGTAGTTAAATATAATAAATACATGAACAATTACAATGAATCAAAAAACCCTGGCAGAAATTTCGAAAGGGCTGTCCCCACAATGACCAGTTTGCCCAGTTCTGGTGTGAAACTGGTGCAATGGAGGAGCCCTGCTGCTCCCCACCGCTGACTCCCTCGG
>OFHU01001876.1:0-26408 GCA_900245905.1 Lacerta viridis
TGCGGTTAGTGCCCTGCCACTTTTGTAATGAACCTGTCTGCAGCACAGGGAGGGAAGCAATTCATTGACTCTCTGGACCAATTTTGGGGAGGACGGGGTGTCCTTGATAGCTGGGGCAAGCGGAAGAAGAATTGCCCCAAATCACTCCCTTCCCTGCTCATATATGCCTTATGTCACTACTCTTGCTATTATGGTGACTGCTACTGGTGCTACTGGCCAGCCAACCAGTCACTGCCCTGTCCCCTCCCCATCCAACAGCTTTTCCCTGGAACTCTAGGAGTACCACCAGTGTATTGGAGGGACAGCATTATTCCTAAAGAACTGTCTGGACTGCTTGCCTGTGCCTTCGTCTGAAGAAGGGTCCTTCCTCAAAGGAACAAACTGTAGTATGGTTGATGTGGTCCTGAAGAGCCCCTTAGGCTGATATTCACCAACCAGAGGAATGGACTGCAGATGTTTTGGACTGCAGCTCTGATCAGCCCCCACCAGCACAGCCCCATGTTGGTTGGTTGTTGATGATAGTCACAGTCCAACAGTATCCGGAGGGCACCCAGACTGGTGAAGGCTGTATTAAGGGTCTGGGGCAGCCTTCGCCAATCCAATGGCCTCCAAGTTGTTGTGGATTACAGTTCCCATCAGCCCCAGCTGGCTAATTGGGGCTGTAGTCTACAACACCAGGAAGGTCCCAGGTTGCCAAAGGCTACACTTTAAACTGAGCCCAAACAGGAACTGGTAAGAGATGTAGTTGATATAGTATTAGTATAATCTGTTCTGGTAGTCTTGCTCATGCCACAATTCTGGACAAATACATTTAGAACCAGAGAGCAGTTACAGAGTTTTCTGTAGGGTATTTTTTTGGAACGATATTTCTTTTCCAATCCTTTCATTATTATTTTTCAAAATAGAATCATTGTGAATTAATATACCCATGACTGATGCTTGCTGATCAAACAATAATCATGCTTTCTTTTCTTTTCTTTTTAAACCAAACACTGAAGGCCCAAGTTCCTTTTTTTATTTGAAAGTGTCTTTTCTGGTGTAATGAAATGCGTACTTATATGTTCTCATCACTGAAGCCATTTATATTCTCCAGTGTGCATGCAGCTAATGAATTGAAATGAGAGAAGAAATGACAAACCTTAGTCTCAAGACAGGGTCAACACCTTTTCAAGCAAAGGTCCTCCAGTCATTTGAGTGGAAATGTTAATTGGCTCACTGCAGTTGAAATTAGCTCTACCAGATGTTGGGATGGGACGGCATAAAACAGAGGGGGAAAGAAACTGTTCAATGAGTAATGGCCTGGTAGTAAAGAGGAGGGGCTGTGATCTTGTGTGCAGCTGAGTTGCTTCAACTCCATTGATATCAATGAAGCTTTAGAAACATTGTACATGGCCTATCAACCTCTGATTTGTGATAGATGAATATGTGGATTTTGATCTTTCTTCATAACTTATTTTCCCAATCTTAATTTTAGCTTGGCTAATTTCTGCATCGTTTTGGTTTTCTCCATTAAAAAGGCTGCATGGAAATCTGCATGCATGTTCATGCGCATTGTCCCTATTTTATACACACTTTTGTAAGTAATCGCAATCAATACAATGTATTGGACGCAGACTATTTTCACCAACATAGACATTTTTATGCACTATTTCACTTAATATATGCATTTTGGTTGGAGAACTGCATCCCAAAATTTGGAGAAGTGCTAATTTTGAAGGCTAGCTGCATTATGGGTTGGGTATTGTGTGTATTAATTCAGGGACTGAAAATTGGATAGGTTTCATTAAAATCTGAACCAGGTGCATTCCCCCCCCTCCATTTCTTCCTCTAAGAAATACTGTCAGCGGTCCTTGACTTAAGAGTCGTGCTTGATGGGACCAAACAGCCACCTAGTAATTTAGCATCCTGTTTCCATGAATCTCCCATCTCAGGAGAGACCACTGGTGCATCTAGCTCAGTCTTGTCTACACTGACTGGCAGTGGCTTCCTATGGTTTCAGATGGGGAATCTCTTCCTGCTCAAACTACAGTTTCCATGGATTGAACCTGGGACATTCTGCATGCAAAGCAGATGCTCTATTGCTGAACCATAGGTCTTTCCCTGTAAAATAATACATTTAACAGTTGCTCCATCACTGAACTATGTCCCTTCTCCTGTCCTCCAAGGAAGCCCACAGACAGGGCAATAGCTCTCTACAGTTGTAGTCCCTTAGGAACTGGTATTCCATGACATATTGTGTCTGAACAACATAGGCTCTGTTTTGCCACCATAGCTAATACTATTTGGAATGATCTAGCAGAGCTCTTGTCTTCTTACAGTTTACCCAACTGTAGTCCTGCAGTGGTGCAGGTCTGCAAGAATTGCCCAATGTTGAGACTTCCCATATTTACCTGTTTCATCTCTTTGCGCTGTGAAAATAGAACTTGTGCCTCATAGTCTCTCTGTTCCTGAATGTTAGCTATCCTAGGCCACCCACCCATACACATTAACAATTGTGCTACCTGTACATCTTCCCTGGTATGTTGAGAAAAAGAAATAATCTTTTCTTCACTCAGAATGGCTGTAAGATTCTTTTTTAAAAGCCTATTGTTTTCTATCAGAATAAATATTTTATTCTGAGGTTTGCGGTGTGTGGCAGGTGTGGAAAACACATTCCTTGCAAGTGGCAAACCTTGCGCTGAGCAGGTTCATTTGGGGGCAACCTATATCTGGGAACATCTTTTGGTTATCACATAGAAAAGATGGCAGAAAGCACACTAGATGGTGCATTCTCATCTCAGGCAATCTTTAACCTGCTGGTTTTCATTTGCTTTCCTCTCCATCAGTTGAATCTTCTTGGGCATCCCTCCCCACCCCCCACCCCTGGTGAAAAGCTGCCATCAGAACTGTCAGGTTGCCTGGCAGACATGCTGGGTTCTACTTTTTGATGGAGCCCTGCCTAGTAGCATTCACTGAAGTCTCCTGCTGCTACTTTTATTTCTGAACTGAAAGGTCTACATGTGTAGCGCCATAAAAATGTGGAGTGCTCTCCCCAGAGAGGCTCGCCTGGCGCCTTCATTACTTATCTTTAGGTGCCAGGCACAAACATTCTTCTTCTCTCAGGCTTTTGACTAATTATACAATCTATGGCCTTTCAAACTGGGTGGGTAGGGGAGAGAAGGATTGTTTTTGTTCATTACTATGTTGTGCATTTTTGGGGTTTTATATCGGATAAAGGATGGTATGGAAATTAAATAACTAAAGTAAACAGATAAATAAGAAGCCACATCAAAAATTCAGTTTCTCTCACTCCGAATTGTCTATGTCAGCCTTCTTCAATGTGGTGCCCTCCCAGTGTTTTGAACTACATTTCCCATAATCTCCAGCCTAGGATGATAGGAATGCTGGCCAAAAAAATCTGGAAAACACTAGATTGGAGAAGGTTGGTCCACAATGACCGAGTGTGGTTCTACAGGGTTTTTAAAAGAAAGCATTTCCTAGCTCTACCCAAAGATGCTGATGATTGAGCCTGGGACCATCTACATGTGAAGTATGTGGTCTGTGGCTGAGATATGTCTTGTGCATCTTCAAGACCATTTAGCTCATCTTGTCAAAACCCTTCAATCTTCCGTTGAAATTCTTCAAGTTATCATTGTCCTTATTAATTGACCTGCAATTTAGGGTTGCACATGCTGGGGCATGTGGCACAGAACTTCTCTCCATCTTGTTAGGGCTACATGCCCAGAACTTTGGGAGAGCGCTCTCTCTCTCTCTCTCTCTCTCTCTCTCTCTCTGTGTGTGTGTGTCTGTGTGTGTGTGGTCAAGTCTCTCACAACACAAATAAAAATGGAATCAGAATTCGAGCTCAGTTTCTGAGCTAGGACTAAGCTCAACCATAGCTGAGGAGAGGTGCACGCTCACTAGGTTGCTGTTGTCTCCACCCCCTGATTTCTCCACTCTGCAGATTTGTTGCTGATTTCCTGCGTACAAGTTAATGCATTTATCATTTGTTGTTGTTTAGTCATTTAGTCATGTCCAGCTCTTCGTGACCCCATGGACCAGAGTACGCCAGGCACTCCTGTCTTCCACTGCCTCCCGCAGTTTAGTCAACCTCATGTTAGTAGCTTCAAGAACCAGAGGCGCAGTAAAGGGGAGCAGGGGGGGGTGATCTGCCCCAGGTACCATCATGGAGGCGGATGACAAATTATCAAGGAACAATTACTGCCCTACTAGGGCAGTTCATAAAAAACTTTTTTTAAATGCCTGCTCCAAAGGTCTTATCTTACTACACTAGGGATTATATAGCTATATATGAAATTTCATGCATATCAGTTAATATCTTGACCCTCCTCCACGAAAATAGCTGTTTACTTGGCTGTTTTCCTATGTCGTGAAGGCTGAAATTTCAATTCAGTGGAGCAGGGTCAAGATATTAACTGATATGCATGAAATTTCAGATATAGCTATATAATCCCTAGTTTAGTAAGAAAGACCTTTGGAGCAGCATTTTTTAAAAGTTTTTATGAACCACCCTACTGCTACCCTCCGCTGGGCTTCCTGGATCCTGGAAAGTCGGCCTATGTGAAGAAAATGAGACTAGGCCGAGTAGATTAGATAATACAGAGCATGGTGAAATCACAATAAATAAAACCTCCCCTTCAGTAGTTTCAAGCACTACTACAGGTTCCACATAATATCTGTACTGCATTGTTTACTGTGACAGCACCTGCACTTTGGAACTCCCACCTATTGCAACAAAGCACGTGCCTTTGCTAGACTCTTTTCGGGCACCTGCTAAAAGCATTCTTCTTTAGGCAAGCATACCTAGATGCTTAGGAAGTTGAAGTAATTTTAATCTTAATATTTTAGCTTTTGTATGTTTTAAAGTAAAGGTAAAGGGACTCCTGACCGTTAGGTCCAGGTCCGACTCTGGGGTTGCAGTGCTCATCTCGCTTTACTGGCGAGGGAGCCGGCATACAGCTTCCGGTCATGTGGCCAGCATGACTAAGCCGCTTCTGGCAAACAGAGCAGCACGGAAATGCCGTTTACCTTCCCGCCAGAGTGGTACCTATTTATCTACTTGCACTTTGATGTGCTTTTGAACTGCTAGGTTGGCAGGAGCAGGGACCGAGCAAAGCTCCCCTGTCGGGGATTTGAACCGCTGACCTTCTGATCAGCAAGCCCTAGGCTCTGTGGTTTAACCCACAGCGCCACCCGCGTCTGTATGTTTTAAAGTAGGATTGCTAATTTTTCTTGATTTTACTGCTGTGGTGTTTTGTTTTGTTTTGTTTTGTTTTGGTAAACCACTTTGCAGGTTTTTTAAAATAATTTTATTAAATAAATAAACAATAAATATAAATAAAATAACACAAGCCAAAACACAATCCATCCTGTAGATTTAAGTATCTGTCCATAGTCGCCTACTTGTTATCAGAGGCCCAGAATCCACATTCCTTTGTAAGAAAATATGAAATAACATAAAACCAAAATCAATGGGGGGGGGGGGGGTTTGACAAGAAATTTTCCGCACCGGTCCACCTGACCTTCTTACGCCTCTTTGAGAACACTGTCCAACCATCTCGTCCTCTGTTGTCCCCTTCTCCTTTTGCCCTCAATCTTTCCCAACATCAAGGTCTTTCAGGGTCTTTTATCATAGAATCATTAAATTGTAGAGTTGAAGGGACGATCTAGCCCAAACCCCTGCAATGCAGGAATCTTTTGCCCAATGTGGGGCTTGAACCCACAACTCTGAGATTAAGAGTCCCATGCTCTAGTGACTGAGCTAGATTTGCTTCAGTGCAATGCATCTTGCCTGTTATTTCAGTTGTCGGCACAAATGTCCACGGTATTAATTTTTGTATTTACTGTCTGTTCCAACTTGCTATTTTAGGGCTCTGTAGCCTTTGGAAAACTCAAAAGCAGTTTCCAGCTTTTATGCAACAGATATGCATGGATGTGTTGTGGTGCAAAAGTCATGGGTCATGATGGACACTTCCTCCATCAGAGGAGATTTGGAACTATTTTAGAAATATTTGCAATACTCTTGTGAAGCATATAGAAGGACTAGTCTTCCTTGGATCCATACCACTGAAGAATATTGATTTCTTTTGGTGTTTCGTTGCTCAATAAGGACTAAAACTTACTGCAGTAGAAGCCGCTTGCTGTGGCCTGGTCCAGTCAATTTCACAGCACATGTACGAGAGTAGAAAAAGCAGCTGCAATTAGTAACTAGGTAACAGAAGGCGGGGAATCAAATGCAA
Source organism: Lacerta viridis (assembly GCA_900245905.1). NCBI lineage: Eukaryota > Metazoa > Chordata > Lepidosauria > Squamata > Lacertidae > Lacerta > Lacerta viridis. Next base: position 6,240 of record OFHU01001876.1, read on the forward strand.
AGCTTTTCTTTCAAATGTTACAAGCTCTCTTATCCTCTAATACCAAGCTGCAGCTTGTCACGATAATCCTAAAAGGGACACATTAGGGATCAGTCTAGTAGTTGAATGGGTTTTTCAAAGTATGGCAAGCTTGTTTGACCACTTGCCTAGAAGCCTCTTCACAGAGCCCTTGATTTAAACAAAAGCACAATTCTCAACTGCTTCTGTGTCCTTCTAGACACACTGAGCACTACATCCTTAGCAGGGCATTTTTGGGTCCAGCTGGGTCATTGTCAAATAGGCAGTGTGGGGTATATTTTCTGCTTTGTATGTGACCAAAGAATGCACCTCTAAATCACACCACTCCAACAACATGGGTTATTTGGGCAATATGGTGCTATAAATCCACTATGGTGTGCTTGCAGGGGCGTCTTAGCCACAGACGCTAGTGGCGCAGTGAACCACGGCGCCACATTCTGGAGGGCACCAGGGAAGAGGCGGAGGCTGGATATGGCATCTCCCGGCATCAGCTCACCACCCTCGTCCGCCTCCGCCATGCCATGGCGCGACTGGAGCCTCCCCCCTGCCGGAGGAGCGCCCTCCAGCCCTGCCGGCAGCACCACCATCGCCCATTTCCTCCATGCTGCAGCATGGCTGGAGCTTCCCCCATGCTAGAGGAGCGCCCTCCAGCCCCGCTGGCAGTGCTGCCCTCTCCCGCCTCCGCCATTCTGCCCCACGCTGTGCCTGGTGCCTCCGTCCCGTCAGAGGTGCCTCCCTCCAGCTGCTGCCTGCCCAGAGGGAAACATGGGCGAATCCTGGCCAAGGCGAGGTGGCCGTGCTAAGCTTTCGGCTGCCCAAGCAGCTGGTCAGGGAGGTCAGCCCGTTTTTCCTGTCTCTCACCATCGATGCCAACTTAGCCACTGATGTGTGCAGGATCTTGCCTGCTGCGCCTTACGAGAAGGCTGTTTACCAACGGAGAAAAGGGGGGAAGCTGAACCAGATGAGCTGTTGCCTGCTTTGCAGCGGATGAAGATGCAGGACCTTGGTGCAGGGTCCGTGAGTGAAAATGGAAGTCCCAAGCTGAAGGGGCGTGGGGGGGGCACCAGAGGGATCTTTGAACCATGGCGCTGGATAGGCTTAAGGCGGCCCTGTGTGCTTGTGTGAAGAATGTACTTGCTTTACTTATCCTCCCACTCAAGACAAACTTTCTGACAGTTTACATGTGCTTTTTTCCATCCAACTCTAATCACAAAAAAGCAGAGAGGCCAACAATGTGCTTCAGTCTTTTCCCTCAGAATTATTGTCTGCACCACAGCAAAAGGGACTAATACCTTACTGTTCCAAAAATGCAATTTAAAATGAGAAGAGAAGAGGGTCAGAGTCATGGGCAGCTTTTAATTGATCAAAATATGAAATATGATCAAATGGCACCTTATTAAAACATGTCTAGTGGATGAGAGTCAGAAAGGAATATACATTTTCCTTTCTCTCATCTGTTCCTTTTCACTGACAAGATAGTTTGGCTATGTTAATGCTTCCCCTGATGGAATATGCCAGACTCACGTGCAGAATTGCTGCTTAGGTGGCCTTTTAATATATATGTTCCCTTTCTCTGCTTTCCGCCATATCCTTGGAGGAGCAACATAACAATTGACTGCTCTCCCCTCATTTTCATTGATGACTATCTAACTACAATAGAATCCAAAGTGTGGATCTGTTTTTCATCATCACCCTTCATAAAATGCACAGATTCCTCTGTACAGATGCACTTTTCACTTAGAAGAGCTGAGTGCTGGAACAAGGGCGCTCCACATAGAGTAGAGTAACCTTTTTCAGCCTGAGGGTCATGGACTGATTGGTGGGAGGAACCAGTTGGGGAACCGACAGGGGAAGAAGGTTCAGAGCCCAGGGAGTGGTAGTCGGACAACAATGAGTGGCCATATGGAGTAGAGGGGAAAGTAGAGTAGAGGCCATATGGAGTAGAGGGGAGGTGTTGGAAGTTGAAGGGGTAAAAGGGCTCAGTGAGTTGGCATAGTCTTTGGCAGAGAGAAGTCCAGAATCAGAGGCAGAAGCTGAAGGGGGGGGGGGGCAAGAGGCAGAGATGAGTCAGGCTGGTGAAGAGTCATAAGTGTCTCCCCTTTCTGCTGCAACAAGCTCCCCTCCCCTTGTCTCCAAACCAGAAGAGACATGAAAAGGACAGAAGAGAGATTGGCTGCATGTCTCTGATTGCTTGGGGAAAGCCCTGGAGAGAAAGGGTCTTAGACAGCTATGGGGAGGTGGGAGCTTTCAGTCTTGGGAACTGATACACGGGGCAAGACCTACCAGAGATGAACTGCTCTGCTCATTAGACCTGGCATTCCACCAAGTCTGTGGAGATAGTATTTTTGCTAATAAAGAGTTAACTCCAACTTTGAAAGGTGTGATTTACTACCAGCTCAGTGTTTGACACTGAGGGCCACAGTCTCTTCTGCAAGGCTTCCAGGGACTATGAGCCAGAGGCAAAAGTACTGGAGCAAGGTACTGGATGTAAAATTTACTTTTCTACAGTAGGGAGCATCCTTGAAGTCGCTCATAAATAGCTACCACCTGTACTGAGCAGGCAGGCAAACAGGTCACCTGGTCGCAGTCCTCCCCACCATAGTGAGCTGCATTATATTCCTGTTTAAATTAAAATAACATAACATATGCAGACAGGGGCGTACCCAGAATCAAAACTGGGGGGGGACAAGCCATGGTCATTCAGGTTGTGACATTTCAGCACGGAAAGGCGAACGAAACCAAAATTTTAGGAAAATTACATATAATTATACCAGTGCTTTATTACGGTAGTTATTACAATTATTTGCTTGATTTTTTTTTAAATTTATTCTAGTTACATGTCTTATACCAGGGGTGGCCAACTCCCAAGAGACTGTGATCTACTTTCAGAATTAAAATCTGGCAGTGATCTACCCCCGTTTTTTGGGGTCAGCTCAAAGTTGTTGACCTTTTTGGGGGATGAGGAATGCCCCGTTTTTAGGGGTTCGGTTCGTTTTTAGTTGTTGAGCTTTTTTTAGGGACTAGACCTTCTGAAATAATTGATTTAAAAACTAACTCAGCAAGACAGAAGACTGCCTGCTTTGTAAAGTGTGACAACCTTTGAGGTACAAAACACCCAGACAAGGAAAACCAACTCAGCTAACTAGTTTACACAGATCTGAGGAGCCAGTTGATGCGTGCTAGGCCTTCGATTTCACATATGGCGCCCAAACAACTGTACCCACACCACACTACCTCCAAAGTAAACCAAAAAGCTAAAAGCAAATGCAGTAGCAAACCTCAGAACTGAACTTAAAACAAAAGCTGTATTCCCCTGCAACTGCACAGGCAAACCACCTAGAAATCAAACCTTGCTGCAAAACAATGCCACCCCCAATGGAGGCTGGAACCTGCCCCACAAAAGGAACCTGGGACAAGCTGAAGCACCAATGGCTCAATTACCCTCTTTGATAACATAAAATGCACAATGATTATTTAAAAAATATTTATTCCTTTTAATTAATTTTCTAAGCAGTAGCACTGGAAAGCAAGAGCACACAAAATCCTGAATTATTTGATTACTGACCACATTATGTAAACAGCAAACAAAAACAGCTTCAAAAAACAGAAAAACTCCCCCCCAACAGAAAGCCCCAAATGGCTGAAAAACTCAGTTTCCCAGGATCCTCAGCCCTCGCAAAGGAACTACTCACCATGCAAGGGAACTCAGTTTCCCAAGCTCCCTTGCAACGATGATTCCCGGCAAATTCAGAAACTTGCCAGCACGATCTCTGATAGGCACGCCAGCTCTTTGTCGGCATGAGGGAGGGGGAAACAGCCGGCGCACACACACACACACACACACACACACACAGTGGCTAGCTGTGCTTCGGCTCTCGCAAGAGCTCAATTGTTATTGAGATTTTGGGAGGGGGAGAAAGACCAGTCGTTGAGCTTTTTTTTCAAGAGGAGAGTTTTTGTTTCCTTTTAGGCTGCCAATAACCATTTACATTTTTTTGCTTCGGGGGGGGGCAGTTGCCCCCTGGGTACACCCATGTATGCAGATAAATTAGCATATACAAATTGTATGCAGATCTGTGTGTACCCCCCCTCTCTCTTAGTGATGCCATAAGTGACCCCATAGTCTGTAAATCAACATTGGTTCCTAAAAGGAACAGGGTACATTGGGAGCCCTGCAAAATTTTGCTTTCAAGCTGAGCAAAAAACATTGATAATAATAATAATAATAATAATAATAATAATAATAATAATAATAGCTTAAATTCCAGCTAAACCTCTATTTCTTTCTTCTACATGGCGCACAACACTAATTCTTCCCTACCCAGGCTGATTGTAGGTTTATCCTAGGCCTGGCCTTAATAGGCTGCCAGTGAGCAATCAGATAGAAAGGGGTGTTTGTTTCATAGCCTTTACAATATTGTGCGGTTGAAATCAGAACTGGCTGTTCTAAGAGCAGTGTTAAAGGTATTGCCAGGGCTGTCTTCTCCATAGGGGCTGGTGGTGTGGCGCGCCAGGGCGCCGGGCCCCCCAGGGGCACCCCCGCGAGCCGCCGGCATACCGGGCACCCCCTCCCCAACCCGCCCCCCCCCACGGTGGGCGGGCGGGCTGCAAGCCGGCCGCCCTCGCCTCCCGGAGCCCCAGCTGGAGCGCTGGAAGGGCGCGCAAAGCCCCGCGCCGCTCCAGCGCCACGCCCCTCATCCCCCGCTCGCCCACCCCCCCGAGGGGTGGCCAGCGCGGGAGGGAGGCGGGTGGAGAGGGGCACGCCGGGGGTGCCGAGGGGTCGCCGTGCCACGGCGGCCGATCCCTCTAAGACGGCCCTGGGTATTGCCCTTGATGCTTACTGAAATCTTGGGGTGAGCTTTTTTGGGGGAGGGTATAGTTAATTATATGCAACATATGCAGCCATTTGCACTATGCTTTGCAACAAAGGCTATCAAGCACTTTGAAGACTGCCATGCAAATAGCCCCCTACTGGGCTTAGGGAACAAGTTGTGACCTTGCCCACAAAGGGTGCCCTCAAATGAAGCACTTTTCAGCTTGTCCACAGAAAGGACTGGCAGGGAAGTGAAAGAGATGCTCAGTTTTGGGATGGAGTCCCTGGACTTGGTTTTGGGTTGAGGCTTTGCTCCTCTCAGCTACAGTCCATTCTGGGTATCACCTGTCCACAGAACTGAATGGAAACCACTGAGGACAGAGTCGGCCTATATTTGGATATAGCACTGCCTTTGCTGGTTCTAGTGCTTGAGGTGCAATCTTAGGCATATTTCCTTGGAGGAATCCCCTAAACTCAAAGCAATATAGAAATTAACTGTATATTGTTTCAGGTATTACACTTTCCCTCCCTCTTTTTTTTCTAAAAAGATTATCTACTCCTGGTTTACAACATCTCAGTATTCTAGAGTGCTCAAAAGCAACAGAAACAGGAATGTCAAGATTTTACTTTACTCAGCTTTTCTCCTAGTAAAGGTATTGTCCAGGGGCAGGGAGCCTGTGCCCCTCCATATGTTGCTGGACCACAACTCCCATCAGCCCCAGTCAGCATGGCCAATGGTGGCTTGCAGTCAAACAACATCTGGAGAGCCAGGAAGCCTTACCGTCCTAGCACTACAACATGAGATAAGCAAATGAAGAAGTGACCAGGAATAATTTGAATACCATGCCAAGGAGATTCAGGACAGGCAAAAGAGAGGGTACAGTACTTTTTCAAACAGCACAAACGATGGAGTCTATCTACCAAAAGATTGGACAAATTTATGGGGGAATAATGATATCAACGGCTGCTTATTATGATGGCTGTATATTGCCTCTACTAGTTTTTGGGACTCACAGGTGGGAGATCATGAGTAATGAGAGTGCTTGCTGTGCTCATTAGTAACAGACAGAATGGTAGGGTGCTACCTGCCCTCCAGTCAAGCATACTGCTGCTGCTTACCAGGAGGCAGAGGGGAATGGGGAGGGCAGTAGCAAGGTCAGTGTGGCGCAAATGGACCAGCAGAGTCAATCCCGTGGACCTGCTGGTGCGTTTGCACTGTGCCAACCCTATTGGTGCCTCGCCCTTGGTAAGCAGCAATGCAAGCAACCAGAGATTTGGTGGGCAGTGGTGCCCCATCTCACTGTCTGTTACAGGCACTCAAATCACGTTGTGGGCTTCCCGTAGGCAAATTGTGGACTAGAGGGGCCTTTGATCAGAATTCAGTGGGGCCTTTCTTAGGATCCTGTGCTCAAGTTGCTATTTCGGGTTTGGGCATGCCAAACAACATTTTTGTCATTTGAACCACAGACTGCCCCACCTTCTCTGCAATTGCAGAAATTGTTATTGAAACATTCTTCGGTTTCTAAAGAGGTTCTTCCTGTGGTGTGAAGGGCTGTTCTTTGAGATACATGAGCCCAAAGATTCCTTGGGTCTTTTGAATTAGTCCTGTAGTTTTGGGACATATGTGTGTAGGTATATGAATACACTCATATGTGCCTGTGTTCCCTTGATTTTATTTATTACATCTGTATCCCTCTTTCCTCTGAAGAGCTCACGGCAGTATAGCCCACCCATCCTGGTTTGTCCTCTCAACAACCCTGTGAGGTAGGTTATATTGAGAGTTCACACAGCTGAGTGGCAATTTGAATCTGGATCTTCTCAGTTGGACAAGCTAACCACTACACCCCATGCTGGCTCTCACGTTTTGTGATAGCTCAGTCAGTGGAGCATGAAACATTTAATCTCAGAGTCATGGGTTTGAGCCCCATGTTGGGCAAAAGATACATGCGCCCCCGGTCCCTTCCAACTCAACAGTTCCATGTTTAAGTCTGTAGACTTTTACAGCAAAATTCCTACTCAGCTGATGCCCATTTGGATGGGTGGGGCATAGATGGGAGCTGAAGTCAATGTCAGGCACAGTCAACTGTGTCCAGCGTGAGGTTGTGCTGTTGAGGCACCATTGGTCTCCTGGCTTCCCTACACAGCGGGTTGCTGGTGCTTACAAAGAATGTGAGTGGAGGGGTAACAAGCAGAGGGCTTGGCCCAGTGCAAAACATAGTGGTTAGAGTGTTGGATTGGTTCCACCACCGCATGCTGCACCAGATCATGCTCCTTGCACCTCTCCCCTCTCCTCTTAGTAAGTCCCAGTGATCCACTGGGTTGGGCAGCCAAGAGAACGTCCCCAGCTGTTCCTGGTTTTGTCTCCATTCTCCATTCTGTCAGGGCGCAGGCTGAGGTTGGTGGAGGAGTGCCCCGTTTCCCCAATTGCACCAGATTCAACTGTTCCTACTGGAAACACGGAACAGCATGAAGAGATTTGATGGGGCATGCTTGCAATACACTGGAGCATATGCAACAGTAAAATAGCATGAGTTGTGTAACTTTTTTTCATTAGTTGCTTTGATCTTAAAAATTCTGACACGTCTAACAGTCCCACAATTATGAATTGCTTTGGGTGACAGTTGCTTACAAAAAGTGTTACAGGCAGATTTGGAATGTAAAGATTATTCATATGACAGCAAGCAGAGAGACAAATTACTTAGTGATTGTGTACACGCTCTCTTATAATTGCTCATAAATTATTATGGTTCATGCTAAAATGCACCCAGAATCCCTAGACCACTAGATTTATTTAAAATATGAACCACAGCAAATCATTTGAAATGTGGCGTACTGCAGTACATGTTGTACAATTATTGCAGATAGAGAAATATATACTCTGGCTTGCCAGCAGTGAAGTTCATTGACAATCCATTGTCAGATTTCAAGATTTCCCTTTCATCTATTCCTGAAACTCGGAGAATGATTAGTTGCTTGATATAAGGGCTATATTCTGAGGGCTTCTGCACATTAACAGCAGGATCTGATGCATGTCTACTTCTAAGTCCCATTAAGTTCAATGGAGTTTACTCTCAAGTAAGTGTGTATAAGGAGAATGTGTGATCCTAAGGGCCCTTTCAGAGAACAACTTCATTGTGTTCAGTGTGGCTGGCCAACAATGCTGCACAGTGCACTGCTCCCATCTGCTTGTGCTGCTCCTTCCTTCTCATGCCTGCCTGAAGGAGGCAATGTAGGAGGAGGAAGTGAGCAGTTGGAGGTGAGTAGCTGTGGAGGCAACACAGCCCCTGCCTACCCACCTCAGGCTATGCAATGCCTTTGCTGGTCCTGATGCACACCAGAATGGGGGACCTGTGGCCCTCGAAAGCAAATGCCATTGACACAGGCTTTACATACCAGTATTGCCTACTTGGAGATGTGACCTCCTGCATACAAATCCTGTGCTATACCACCCTCTGAGTTTGGCTGCCAGTCACTACACCCTTGTAACAGTGTGCTGCATTATTTACTTCATTTTATTTATGTATCGCATTCTGTGCTAGTCTTCTCCCTGGTACATGAGGTTCCCGAGGCAAGTCTCCCTTCACTGACCAGGCCAAGGCTCCGTACGCACTAACCTGTTTGTTGGTGTGGGGGGGGGGTGTCGTTTTTCTCAATGCAGAATCATGCTCATCTTCAACATGCTGTTTTCAATCTGGGTTGATTCTAGATCCTGAAACCAGAGTGGATTGTGGTTGTCTTAAATGCATATGAAACCACTCCCCTTGATTGGTGTCAAGGGCGCTTCCTAGCCAAAGGAATGCACATGGCAGATAGTTAAGTATTTATTGTCAAAGATAACACTCACGGTCACTTCTACAGCTCTGGATATCTATGCACACCAATCCAACTGCCGAGCAGCTATTCTTAGGTCTGTGCTCTATGGAACAGTTGCAGCAATTGGGGACCATTCCCCTTCCAATGGTTTATGTATCTTCTCCCAACGGGCTGTGTACATGTAGCCAGAGACTGTTTCTGTGTGGAAACTTCCTCTGCTCCTCCCTTTTCAATCCCCTCCTGGTTCTGGGAGGTAGTGGTGCAGGAGAGGGCGGGGAAGCACCTGGCTCTTCACTTGCCTGACCTGACTCTTCCTCTTCTCCACCCTCCAGCTCTGAAGCTTCCCCTGCTTCTGATTCTTGCCTCCTGGCTGGTACAGGTCCCCAGAAAGTACTACATGCCTCTCCTGAGTCGGACTCCAGCCCTGCTGCCCCCTGGTGCACACTCATCAGCATCCTGGCAGTTCCAGACAATTAGGTTATCTACACCTTTTCCTCCTTGTACATGCCCCAGGAGAATGAATAAGGAAGTAGTGGTTGTTATTGGGCAGGTTTGGATCCACTCCCATTGCTGGAAATGCCCTCATCCGTTTTCATATGTTCCCACTGCAAGGTAATGCAGAATTAATCTGCAAAGAGCTATTATTTTCAGAATGAAACCAATTTCTCAAGAAGCACTTTTTGGTGGCAAAAATGCAGTAGATCTAGGCTGCATGTGCACTACCTAGAAGAAACAATTTCCAATGATTCTGGAATAAAATGTCATGGGCATGCATATAGGTTGGTATAGACATAATCATATAGACATAATGTATCTAATCAGAACTAGGTTGACCCAAACTCAAATGGCTTTGGGACAGCCTCAATCCAACCTACTTCATAGCATTGTTGTGAGAATAAAACAATGGAGGGGGGGGCACAAGACAGACCATCCTTAAAGGAAGGCAGGATAAAATGGCAAGATTACCATTAACACACCTATGACACATGGCTATTGTGAGGATGAAATGCTGCATAGGAACATGGAAAGTTGCCTTACGTTGGGCCATCTTGCTTAGTATTGTCTACACTGACTGGCAGCAGCTCCCTAGAGTTTCCAACTGGGAATGTTTCCAAGCCTTACTTGGAGATGTCCGACATTGGACTTGGGACCCTAGATGAAAAACAAATGGTATCCCCCTGAGCTAAGGCCTTTTGGGTATACTACTCTAGGATAAAATGATGGTAAGCTTGCTTTGATGCACCTACCTTACTGGGTCGTGAGAATAAAATTGGGGGGGGGGAAGAGATCCAGCTATACCACCCTTACCTCCTTGAAGGAAGGGCGAGATAGAATGATAGTAGCATATGAAACTCCATTTTTGTAGCCCCCATCATGTTTAAAATAATAGCATGAGGAATTTTTCAGATAAAGCTTGCGGTTTTTGTGCTCCAATGACTGGTAGTTCAGTTACTATCTTGGGTGGGAGGGAATCTTACTTTACAGCATAAGCTTTAGAGAGCTTGACCTAGATTTGAGCCCATGCACAGCTACGAAAAGAGGAAACATTCTTGATGTGGCTTTCGATGAGAGAAAATGACACGGGGGGGGGGGGAGAGTCATCTTCTGTTTGATTAGCCTCTCTTCAATGATTATGATTTAGTCCAAGCTCATTTCAAGTCCCCCCACCCTTCCCCTAAATGTCATCAAATGTTACGTACCCTGTTATAAATAGTCTTCAGTCAGTTTCTCAGAACATGTTGCTCTTTGTAATTATCTCCTTGGAGCTCGTTGAAGATTTAGCCAGGCAACAAATGAAAGAGCTCCAAGCCAGGCAGAAACAATGAAGAATCATGGCTTACATACATTGCTCCCTTTCAACAGAAGCATCCACATCCTTTAATTATTCCCATCATTAACTGCTGTGCTTGGTACAAAATTGTAATAATATTTGGACCCAGCTGAAGAAAAAGACAGACTTGTCAATGTGGAAATGTATCACGTCACTTTCTTCTTCTTCTTCTTCTTCTTCAGAGAAAAAAAAAATCCCAATTTGCCCCAGGATGTCTCTGAAGTTCAGTAATATGGCATAATTCTGGGTTAGCCAATAAGGCTCCGTCCAGATGTTGAGATTATGTCACCTTCCACATATGTCTCTGGGCAATGTGCACAATATAATAAAAACAGTTTAAAACAGCACAGGAAATAACAGCAAATGAATGTAAAAATCAATGCAAAGTGGGCACCATGGCAGAGAAATATCCATCCAGCTGTGAATGCTTATTGGAACAAAAATGCCTTCACCTGTCATATCTCAACAGGAACACTGTTCCACAGAGCAGCAGCAGCAACAACCTGCTCCAATTTACTTCAGATCTCTTTGGGACCGCTAGGAAAAAGTATCCTGCATACTGTAGTAATCTGCTGGGTATATAAGGGATAAGGCAGTTCTTCAAGTAATGCTTTGGACTATGACTCCCATTAGCCCCAACCAGCATTACCAGTGGCCAGGGATGAAGGGAATTGTAGTCCAAAACATCTGGAGAGCAACACAGTGGCTTACCTTGGAATAGTTTTTAATGATGAATGTTTTCCAGTGTGAAGTACCGGTACTTGTGGTACCTGTTTTTCTACTATTGTGGTCTGTCAACTCCTGCAGCCCGGCGGGTACCAAACGTATTGCTCTGCTTTCCTTTGGACAACATCAGTGAAGCCGAGAGGTGGGTCTTGTCGTCTAGGAAATCCAGGACCTCAAAACACACTGCCCAGGCTTGCACCCCAGGGAGGTCACTTCGGTGCTGCTAATGCAGCAAAAACAACATGGGAAGCAGCAGTTATGAGTTACCGGTCCCTGCAGCTTCACCCCAGGATCCACTCTCCATTGTCTCTTGAGACAGACAGATGTCAACAACCAATTGTTCCTGATGTAAAACACACACACCTTAAAGCCATATTCATGCATATAAGCAGCTGCCTTATACAAGTTTGGACCATTGATCTACCTAGTGCATTATATCTACAATGACTGGTAGTAGATCTCCAAGGTTTCAGACAGGGGTCTTATGCAGCTATACCTGGGGGTGCATAGGGATTGAACTCGAGACCTTCTGCATGTATGACATGGGCTCTACCTCTGAATTATGGTCTTTCCTAACAATGCCAAATTCCATCCCAGGGGAAATAACAGCTTGAGGTAGTGAGAGAGATTTCCATTGGAGCCATAGCATGGCAGGGAATATATTAAACTTTCTTTCTTGCACAGAATGCTCATGGTCTTGATTGCCGCTATGCTGCTCCCCACATGTCTGTGTGATTCTGGATCCTCTCCATGCAGAGTATGTCTTCTACCATTGAGCTCTGCCATCTCCCTATTGGAGGGGTGAATCTTGGTATGTCATCTCTGTCCTTGCCTATTGCTGTGCACCTGGCATGGCTGGGAAGAGGTAGAAAGGGCATAGCTGCCCATTATGGCTATGTGAAGCCCCTCTGCATCCTGCTCTTTCTGAGCAGATGGTTACAATCATGGCTTTTGTCCTATTCCTACCCAAGAGTCTAAGCTTGATGAGGATTGCGGAAGAAGTCCATTATAATGACAATCAAGCCTATGAATGGTGAAATAACATGAAAACGATGGATTGTTCTTGATCTCTCACTTTGAAAGCAACAACAAGGATGCTTTCAGTACAAGCACTGCCCTAAATGTCAAATCAAGCAGACTTTGTTTACACAAACCAAGGACAGGGATGAATATAGACTGCCTGTTTTCTTGGTCTGAAGGGTTAGCTGTGTTTGATTTCTTAGGGCAACCTTAAGATCCACTTTTAATAAGCTGATCAAACAAGCAACCTCTAAGCAATGAAAGATAAATGTTCAACCCTTGTTAAGGTCACTCTGAGGTCCTGTTTTGTTTTGTTTTTTAAATCTAATTTGCTTCATATCTATGCTTATTTCTTCACCATCTTATGATGCCATGAAACAAGTTGTGATTGCTTAACCATCAGATGCATAATGCAGAGAATATTCAGAAAGGTTATTCCCTGAGGAAGCAGGGTTAAGCTCCATGCAAATTGTTCTGCTGATACAGTTTGCAGTTGTAACATAGGAATCTGCCCTACACAGAGTATTGGTGTTTCCCAAACTTGGGGTTGCTAGCAGTTTTTGGACTACAGTTCCCTGACCACAGGGACGTGGGTGGCGCTGTGGGTTAAACCACAGAGCCTAGGGCTTGCTGATCAGAAGGTCAGCAGTTCGAATCCCCGCGACGGGGTGAGCTCCCGTTGCTCGGTCCCAGCTCCTGCCCACCTAGCAGTTCAAAAGCACGTCAAAGTGCAAGTAGATAAATAGGTACCGCTCCAGCGGGAAGGTAAACAGCGTTTCCGTGCGCTGCTCTGGTTCACCAGAAGTGGCTTAGTCATGCTGGCCACATGACCCGGAAGCTGTACGCTGGCTCCCTCGGCCAGTAAAGCGAGATGAGCGCCGCAACCCAGAGTCGGACACGACTGGACCTAATGGTCAGGTGTCCCTTTACCTTTACCTCCCTGACCACCAGTCCTGCTAGGGAGTTGTAGTCCAAAAACAGTTGGAGACCCAAGTTTGGGAAGCACTGATGTAGTCTAATATGACCACACAATGAATAGCAGCATGACTCCAGTATTTCAGACTGGAGTCTTTCCTAGTCCTACCCTGATATGTCAGAGACTGACCTATGAACTCTGGCCTTAGCTCCACCCATTCATATCCAGGAGCATCCATGTTTTTGTCTGTGAAATATTACAGGATTATAATGAAAATGTATCTACTTATTCAGGAGGACAGACACCGTGGCTAGGTTTTTCAGGCTCTGTATTTTAATACTTCAGTTACATTTTCTGAAAAAGAGGATTTGGTGTGTCATTAACGCCAAGAACATTTTATTTTATTTATTTTATTATTTTACATATGACTCTTACGTTAGTTTTCAGATCATGCCTGCTGCCTCTTGAACTTAACCTGTCTTGAAACCTTACATGACAAAGGTTTAGAAATGGAAATTTAGCTGAACCGTGCAAAATGCATTTGAAATATGGTTCACTTGCTCAGTTCAAGTGACCACACTGTAATTAAATTTGAGATGCTGTGATTTGGAAATTAGTCTTCTAAGCCTGGATTTGAAGGGATTTGAGAGGAGCTTAAAGTAACTAAAGAAAAATAATTAAGAGCTAGGGAGATCTGTCAAAGAGGGCTGGGATTTTGGTAAGCGATGGATTTAGGAGAGATCTTTGTATGCCAACAGTGCAATCATAACCAGTGGTACTGGCCACCCCAATTTCTGCTGAGCGGGGCATGAGATTCCAAGGCGTCTCAGCACTCAACCAGGGTTGATGTTCCTTTGGGGAAGATAAGGCACAGAGGAGTCTGCAGTGTCTTTGAGATATTATTTATTTAGACGCATTTACAGCAAAGTCTTCAGTGGAGAGAGATTTCTTCAAAGCAGCCCAGCACTGGATTTCAGACATCTCCATGTCTCTCTCCCAGCCTGCCTTCAACCAGTCTTCCAAGAAGGCTTTGGCTTTCACAGCAGCTCATCAAGCCCATCTCTAAATTTGAAAGGGGCACATTTTTACTGTGTGACATCACACCCGCTGTTACCTTCATCTCCCAACTCTGCTATTTACCCAGGGCTCAGGCTGTGGGTCAATGACTGGCCACTGTCCAGCAATTACACCTTGATGACCCTTCTCCTTAGGCCAGGCATGTCCAACTCCCAAGAGAATGCCATCTACTTCCACTATAAAAAAACTGGCAGTGATTGTGATGGTAACATGTGGGGGCTGGAGGTGAAATAGTTAAACCAGGTTACCAATCAGAACCCAGAGGGGGTGGAGTCAGAGTGACAGTTAGTTGGCAGTTGAGAGAGAGGGAGTTAGTTGTGGGAGTGGGTTGGAATTGGGAGGTTGGTTGGAGTGGGAGTGAGTTAGGAAAGAGTGTGGGTAGGTGAAGTTAGTGTAACAGGAAAACTGAGTCAAGACCAGTTAGGAGAATAGAAACAAGTAAATAGCTGAGAGGTGGTTAAGTGAGGGAGAGCCGGTAGAGGGAGTTATAGGTCTGGAAAGACACCCATGTTTGACATTGTCCGCAATCGTTTATGAAACCACATGCTTGTTATTCTGTAATAAATAAACATAAGTTTTGATGTTACAATTTAACCCTGACTGGACTCAATAGATTTACCAGGTAGGGCCTGGTTGGTGGCAGCGAGAGAAGAGAGCGTGGTGGCACAGGGATCAATCGACGGTGAAACGTCCAGGACCCTGTGTGCGATCGCCACAGTGATCTACCCATTGGATTGATCAAAGTTGTTGAGCTTTTTTTGGGGGGGGGAGCCTGATGCAATTAGCTAGTTTTGACTACTCATCTTTTCCCATTACAATAATGATTTATTATTTATATCCCTCCTATCTGGCTGGGCCTCCCCAGCCACTCACCATTATGAGCTGGGGCTTTTTGGGGGTGGGATCTGATAGGAAGACAGAGAGAGAGGAAGTCAGCCTGCTGGTGAGGGAAGCAATGAGTTCTTGCCTTTTGCTCAGAAGAATCAGAAGACATGCTCTTGGATGCAAGCAAGCCACTGCTAAATTCATGAAGACATAATTCACCCAAGGTGATTGTAGATCACACACTTGCATTGCAGGGATGAGGGAAACTGTGGACTTCCAGAGGTGGTGGACTCCATCCTCTGAAAGCCAAGCATGGTCAGTGGTCAGAGATGACGCAGTAGCTCAGCAGGATCAGAAGGATCCCAGGTGCTTCATCAAAACTGGACTGCAATGACTTGGGCTGTAACTCTCCCTCCCTTCCTCAACTACTTTTTATCTTCGCTTTTAAAGAAGGGAATAAACAGGCTGTTAAATGTAGCAAAATCGCTTGAACTGAGTAGTGCTGCAATGAAACATTCTACCCTAAAACACTACCGGGGGGGGGGGTAAGAAACCAGAATGGCTTTTGCCCAGTTGTTGGCACCTGTCTACAGTCAAGCTGTGAAGTCAAACTGCTGGAAAAATCACAACACCTTCTGTGGCTGTGGAGACAGGTAACTTGTAGCTGCTGCCTCTCACAAGCCTGGGCAATGTGTATGGACGTCCTGGGCTGCCCAGATGACAAGACCCTCGCTGATGCGGTCCAAAGGAAAGCAGATGTTTGGCACCAGCTTAGTTGCAGGATTTGCCAGACCACAATGGTAGAAAAACGGGTTCCACAAGTACTTCAAACTGGAGAATTTTTATCATCAAAAACTATTCCAGGGTAAACCAATGTGCTGCCCTCCAGATGTTTTGAACTAACATTCCCATAATCCCTGGCCACTGGTAATGCTGGTTGGAGCTGATGGGAATGACCTCACTCCCATCACCCCACCCCCCCTTTCTATATGGGAGACCAACTGACTGAGGGAGCAGGGTTAAGTTCCATTCAAAGTACAGTATACAGTTGTAACATAGGAATCTGCCCTACACAGAGTATTGATCTATCTTGGTGTTTTCCAATCTTGGATCTCCAGCTGTTTTTGGACTATAACTCCCAGAACCAGTGGTCGGGTGATAGGAACTGTAGTCCAAAAGCAGCTGGAGATCTAAGTTTGGAAAACACAAATGACCCAGATCTTGTTTTCATAAAAACAGGAAGTGGCACCATACTGAGTGGAGGGAGGGAATGGAGGGAGGCATAGATCTAAGAAATGTTGTAGAGAGACACACGGATGAGAGCTTCCAGTAACACATTGAAACACTGTACTGAAGGGAAGGCCCTTTGGGAATTTGGGACTCTGTGTTGAAAAAGTGAGAAGCTTTGATGGCCTAGTGATTTATTGTGACGATCCTGGTGTTTGGGGGGCAGTTGGAGGGTATGAGATGCATTTTCACTTTCACTGAGCTATAGCCCTGCCCCAAGGAGTTCCTCCCACATTGCCTGGAATTTCTTGGGTGGGCCTGGGAAAGAGCCACATTGCAGTGGTTCCCATGTCACCATGGAAGCACAAGAAGGGGCCTTGGGGTGGGAATGAAAACTCGCTAAATAACTAAGGTATTGCATGAAACACAAAAAGTTAGCCTCTTCCTCTTTTCTGCCAAAATTATAAATGTTTTCTGCGGAATCTCTCAAGTCCTTGTACACTCAAGTATGTATCTTAATTGGTTTCTAATAAATGCTTTGCAGGGTTGCCTTCAAGTCAAAATTAAACATGGTGTGGATTTTGTCTCCACCACTAATCTGTATTTTACACAAAACATAGCTCACTAGAAAGAGGAAAAGGAAAGTGGAAGAGGTGGTTTTGAGAACAGATGCCATTCTAGGTATTTATTTTTTTCTATTGGAAGAAAATTGCAATCACTAAACTGGTCGATTGGGTCAAGTGGTTGAGGTGAAAGCTCTAGAATTATTAATTGAGGCTGGTGCATCTTGGCAGCAGGAATGAAAGAAACATAGAAAAGGGAATGGGAACAGGTGAAGCCACCAATGCCCTCTAATAATTACCTAGAGTGTTTATGTCAAAATGGGTAATGTAAACCATCACTTTTTAATTAGTCTCATGTCTTATCATTGAGTGGTAAATAGCACTGTTTCAATTGTTATTTCTTTGGGGCTGAGATTAATTTATATCAGTTTCCTAAGTTGTTTTGTGTTTCCATTTTCCATGTTTTCCCGGTAGGACTGCCAACAGGTAGGGAACAATGATTTGGATCCAATGTTAGTCCTACTCAGAGCAGACCCACTGAAATTAATGGGCATATATCTAACTTAGATATATTAATTTCAGTGGGTTCTCCCCTATTAGAGACTTTGAAACTTTCACATACACACACACACACTCTCTCTCTCACACACACACACTCACACACACACACACACACATACTGTATATATACTTATTCTTTTTGTTTGCAGTGGATGGTTGCATCGACTGGTTAGTGGATCTCAAGAAATACATGGCTTTGGCAGGTGAGCCCGTTCGAGTGAAATGCGCCCTTTTCTACAGCTACATCAGGACCAACTACAGCATGGCTCAAAGCACAGGCCTTCGTCTTATGTGGTACAAAAATAAAGGGGACTTTGAAGAACCCATTATCTTCTCTGAAGTCAGGATGAGCAAAGACGAAGACTCCATATGGTTTCATGCAGCAGAGGTTCAAGACAGTGGTTTCTACACCTGCGTGCTAAGGTGTGTATCATGCTAAACTATAATTGCAGGTTTAATGCATTTTGAAATGGTGCTTTGATTTAAGATTTAGAGCTGTGGGGAATTTGAACCACATTTTCTGAAACACAGCACATCAGCTTCACCAGTCTGGTTCCAGATGTTTCGAACTCCAACTTTCAAGCCCCAGCCTAATAATAATAATAATAATTCACTTATTAATCACCTTCCATGGAAGCATCTCTAGATGATGTACAATAGAAATAGATAAAAACAGCAGAAATATTTAAAAAGCAAAGCAATGTAGACATGCATGGCAGAGACCCACTCTTCTAGCTGGGAAAGCATGTAAGAACAGAAATGTCTTCAGTTGTTTCTGGAAAGTGCAGATAGCCAGCATCTCAACAATAGTGCTATTCCACAGAACAGGGGCAGTCATACTAAAAGTCCTGCTCTGAGTTGATGTGAAGTGGGTTTCTGATGCCCATATAAAACTGCTTATGTATGCATCATAGAAACAGCTAATCTGTATTGCTTCTCATTTTCCTTTCTTTCTTTCTTTCTTTCTTTCTTTCTTTCTTTCTTTCTTCAGGAATCCTGATTAATTAATTAATTTTATATTTAAGATAGCAGTGTCAATGTAGCAAAGAAGAAGAAGGAGATAAAGGGTCTCTGTTGCAAGGATCCTACAATCTAGATTTTAATGGGTGGGAAGGAAGAGATGGAGGCATGCAAATCAAATAGCAGAGAGCAGAGGAATGGGAGAGAACCAGGAGGGATAGGTTTGGACAAGTGCTGTACATGGTGTATTTACAAATAATTACACCAGGTACTATTCATACTATTCATAATAATTATGCCCACTTCTATTGAATACCTACTTTAGGTAGCACAGCTGAGTAAAGCAAGCCTTACAAAATAGCAGATTCAACAAAACTAGCTCTCAGAGTAACAACTTTGCAGATTTATTGGCACCAGGGCTAAGGAATATGTTGCCCTCCAGATACTGCAGCTCCCAACATCCCTGACCATTGACCGCGATGGCTAGAGATGATGGGAATTGGAGTTGAACAACCTCTGGAGCACTGTAGGTTCCCCATCATTGATTTAGACATATAGTCCTCTCCGTTTCTGCTGTTCAGGCATGACCGACATTTCTTAAGTAGCTAAAATAGCACCATTCTATGGCAACTACAGAGGCAACATATATTAGCTGCAAGTGGGAGTGGGACCAAAATGTTGCATTGATTACCTGAGCTAGGGTGACAGTGGTAGACATTTCCCTGTCTTTCGGCAAAGCCAGGAGGCAAGGGGAATATCTCCGTGGCAGGAGGTGAATCTCAAGTGGTCACAGAGATGTCGCCTCACACCTCTGACAAAGCTTGCCTGAGCACCGGACAAAAAAAAAAAAGTCATTCTAGACTTGGTTTGTGTGTGTGTGTGTGTGGATGCATTCTGAAATATATCATTGATGCAATGGTAATGTATTAGTGATGGTTGCGGGCCCAGGTGCAGTGAGCCTGCCAGTGGTGCCAGGGGTGTGGGGTGAACAAGACATGAAGGATGAAATAATCAAGGGGCAAACTTCTTTGGATTAAAGAGGCCAAAACTTTATTGGTTACAGATGTCCCTAGGCTTTTTTTGGCGTAGGCATAGGGTGTGTATCCTGAATCATTTAGCCCGACTGCTGGTTGATTGATCAGAATCCTGGGTTGAGGATCACCCTATCAAATCAGGCCACTGTGTGT
Organism: Lacerta viridis; assembly: GCA_900245905.1. Lineage (NCBI taxonomy): Eukaryota > Metazoa > Chordata > Lepidosauria > Squamata > Lacertidae > Lacerta > Lacerta viridis. Next base: position 25,777 of record OFHU01001876.1, read on the forward strand.
GTGTGTGTGTGTGTGTGTGTGTGTGTGTGTGTGTGTGTGTGAAGAGGGCTTGCTATGGCCCTTCAGCCCCTGTCTGGGTGACTGGGCACAAGCACGGCCACCTGGACCCCTTTCATGGAGTACAAAGGTCCCATGGAGTGGGAGTGGGGTGGGTTTCCTGATTCCCATCTTCTGCTTTGGCTAAGGATCCAACCCAATGCCTTAATGGCCAACAAGTTGTGACAATTGCTATGGGGGATGTTCCAGCTAAAATACCCTCACAAGAAAAGCAAACAAATGGCATGCAGACCCAGGGTGGAAAGACTATCAGCTGTCACAAAGGGGAGAAAAGCTATGACATTCATACATGGGGACCATGTATATGGCTCTGAGGTGTTTGTATGTGTGTGTGGGGGGGATAATTTCAGAAGAGACATACTTCTGCATTTCTCTGGATATTCTCTGTGACTGTCACAGCACTACCAACATTTGCTGTTAGATTAAAGTTTGTTTTCTGACTCCAAGAGTTTTCTGACTTCCTATATGCACACTGCTGGTTGTTGTTTTTCCATAGTGTGTCTGGTCTACAAAATGTTGTGGCCTGTAAGGATATGTGAGCAGTGTGTTGCTAGGTGCCACCACTGAAGGTCTGT
>OFHU01001877.1:0-40261 GCA_900245905.1 Lacerta viridis
GCTAATTAAAATGTGCTAATCAATATAGGTCTTTATCACAGGATTAGCAAAGGTTAGGACCAAAGTCTGATTTGGTTCTAGAAAAATGAACAGCATTTGCTGTATAAAACCAAAGCGTCAAAATATAGTGCCTTTAAAAAGAGCAAAGATAAAACTACAGACATATTTTTGCATCAGAAATAGGGATGAGGGCAAGTTTTGTATGGTTCACGTGTTACTGTTAACCTACCTAATTATTATTTCCTTTGCCAATACATAGCTAGAAATTTTAGGACTTTGTGGAACAGTTTCTCTACTCAGTAAATGTGTGCAAAAATGCAAGAACAGATCAAAGTAGCCATTGTGGCTAGTAGCCTCATCTAATCTGTCAAATCCTCTTTTAAAGACCTCCAAGTAGCTGCCCATTGCTTTCTCTTGCCGGACCAGATTCTGGTATGTGTGGAAATGCACAAATGCAATGTGCTGTGTATTTTAAGAAAACCCTCATATTAGAGAAATTGCACCAAAATAATAATAATAATAATAATAATAATAATAATAATATGCAAAATTGATCAGAGAATGAAAATATTAGGATAAACAAACCTTTTTGGAAATATTTCAGAAATGAGGCAAGCAGAATTAGACATGGGGGGGAAATTGAAACAGGAAAAATCAAACTTGACAGATTTTTCAATTCCTTCTCAAAAGACTTTGTTGTTGTTGTTGTTGTTGTTGTTGTTGTTGTTGTTGTTGTTGTTGTATTCTTGATTCTCCTGAAGTGGTATGTGTTATGCTTCTGAGGATCACCAGGCACCATTAACTTCAATGGGTTTTTAAGCACAATCACTTCAGTTAGGTTGCATAAGGAAATGTGCAGGGGGGCTTGAATCCTGTTTTTTGAAAGTAAACCCAAGAGAATTCCTCATGGTTTTTTTTTTGCCATAGTCTTAATTTTATTCTATTGTTTTCAAAACAGCAACCACACCCAGTTGTTTAAGTGTTGTAGAGACTGGCGTCGACCAGCTATAGTTATAGCAACCGAGAAAGGGGGGGGGATATATAAGCAATTAGTCATTCCACTGATGGGTACTTCTTATTTTGAAGTTTCATTTTACATTAAATTGATCACAAACCTTAAAAAAAACACACCTCTATGAAGTGATATTATATACCAGTCATGTATATGTAATAAACCAAAAGCAAAAATTCAGTATGGGGTGATTATATAATAAACTTTTGTTTCCACCTCTCATTATAATGGAGGAGCCCTCTTAAAAAAACAACAACCAGTCTTAAAGGGTGCCCAATTTCTACAATTATAGTAATTATATACTAAATATGTATACATGCTGGAGTGTGGGAGTTAAATACAAGGAGTACTCATATCACATTCACAAATAATAATTAAGGATGGGACAGACTCTCCATTTTAGTTTTCCATGTGCCCACAAAATACCTCTCCCCCCCCCCGCCCAACAAAATTATGAATAGTTTAATCAGGGTTTAAAATAACCCTCCTTTTTTTTTAATGGTGTTTGTGTGCTTCTAAAGGGCTTGGAATTCTTCATCATTTCATGAAGCACTGCCCACACCTCGTTCCCTCTCAGTTAGGTCAGCATGCAGATACATCTGATTGGCTCTGTACGAAAAGTAAGGGCCAAAATCCTTCCTGTTTGGTATGTTTTTATTGATTAAATTAATAATGCAGAACATAACCCCTCTGGGTCTACAAATAGGCGCAGAGCTTTACAAACTAAGGTTTGGCAGAAATGCAGGGCATCTATGATAAAATGTTGCTTCTGTATTTTTAGACTTCCTATAATTTTTATTATAGCAAAATTCTGGGGTGTGTTATTGATGTCTCCACCCCACCCCCCTTTTTAGCTCTGCTTCAATATTCCACACCTGTTTTCTGTGTGGATTATGTTTTAGCCTTAATTTTGCATTTTAATAATATTTGATGTGCTTTCGAACTGCTAGGTGGCAGGAGCTGGGACTGAGCAACAGGAACTCACCCTGTCACGGGGATTCGAACCGCCAACCTTCTGATTGGCAAGCTCTAGGCTCTGTGGTTTAGACCACAGTGCCACCCGCATCCCTAATAACATAACAGAGCATCACAATTACAACATAAATCATGTAGAATAATTAGCAAATCACTAGTAAAACAATTCTGTTCTTACAACTCATGTTAGAGCAGCTTTCATGAGTACTTGAAGGGAATGACCAGAAAAATCTGTGTTTGAGTCCAACATCGGGATGTTTATGTATTCTTACTTGTGGTTGCTATAAATGCATTGTCACAACACAGAGACACACAAAATTATATTTGGGAATGCAAAACAGTTATTTCATTTCATCTTTGTCTCAGTAGTTTTACTCAGATCAGTTACAATCCTCCTTTTATGTGCTTTCTTCCTTGTTTTCTTCTGACTTTCACCTGTAAGGCTCAGTCTTCTAAATGCCACCCATTTCAGGGGGAATTTGCATCTTACATGTAATGCACCCTCCAAATAACAAAATTCTGTGCAGCCAGAAAATGTCAAACAACATCAAACCTAGCCTTACGTAAAATACATTCAACAAACACACAAAACGTAACCGGCTGTGCAGTCACATAAACAATGCTCTTCTGTATTTTTCACAATATCAAATATTTCTCTTGTACGTGATCAACACATAAAGTTCAACAAAGCATGTTCTCTTTCATGGAGAGCACGTGTTGCGGTGGGGGCTAGCAAGTCACCCCTCTGCTGCTGGGCGGGTTTGTATGGATGGCCACTACTGCGATTGGGCTCTGGCTGTCGTTGGGGAGATTTCTATGTTGCAACTTGTTGATGGACAGTCCAGAGCCTATAAATGACCCTGCACTCAGCGTCGGAGCCCTCCTGGCTTCGTGCATCGGATCGCCCGCCCTCCCGCCCTGTTATTAGGCCTCTGCATTGACCTTGCTATGCCTGTCATGGGGTCGTCTGCGTTGTAGCAGGGGCCTGGTAGGAATTTTTCCATTTGGCTGATTGGCTGGTGCCATTTGGTTTTCGCCTACTGCGTAGCAATTAGTCACAACTTGTAAGGTTGGCGGTTAGGCATTGGTTATAAATTGGTTTAGGAGGGGCAGAGTTGGCTGTGGTTGCCCCTCCTATGCTGCGAAGGGGCAGGTTGGCTGTGGTTGCCCCTTCAAGGCTGCGGCGGCGAGGGGAATTCCGTTAAAGGAATCCAGGGGCTCACCATGCTTGTCCGTTTCCCCCGGTCGGGGGACAGGGCCCACGCAAGAGCCCCTGGGAGCATTTGGGGAGAACGGGCGCACATTCTCTCCCCAAAGCGTTTTCCCCTATACTGACTCCACAGGCGGGTGGATGTCAGTTCTGTCCCCAGCGGGACAGATAGTCTTAACCAATGCCTAAGCAACCACTCACTTATTTTGTATTCAATAAAGTTGTGGCCAAATTAATGCCAAAAACCTTAAACTTATATCTGGTGTGAAGTGTGTTTTACTTGAGGGGTGTTTGGGGACCTCGACACGCAAAGTAAACAGAAGTCCCAATAGATCAGTACATTCCTAAAGTCCAAATATTTGCTAGTTTCTGTTCCACCTATGTCTTTGTATATTCATAAAATCCAAATGGGAGCTTGCCACAGTTCCACAGAATCTTGATAAGGATTTCCGGAATAATGCCTTGTTTCGCTCTCCCTGGCTTCTTCAGTTGTACATGTTTCGTATGTAGTATCCTAAGATTATGGATCTTATGACATAGTGGTTGTGGAAATCCTTGTCAAGATTCTGTGGAATTGTAGCAAGCTCCCATTTGGATTTTATGAATATACAAAGACATAGGTGGAACAGAAACTAGCAAATATTTGGACTTTAGGAATGGACTGATCTATTGGGACTTCTGTTTACTTTGTTGAACTTTATGTGTTGATCATGTACAAGAGAAATATTTGATATTGTGAAAAATACAGAAGAGCATTGTTGAATGCACAGCTGGTTACGTTTTGAGTGCCAGAAAATGTCAGGCACACTATTCCCAATATATCTATTTCTCATGCACCCAAATTGGTAAGCATGAGCAGTACGAAAAGCTTCTCAAACTGATTCAGCATAAGAACACTGGGAAGAATGGGGACAGTGTGCCCTTTCTTTGTGAAGCTTCTCACTAGATCAATAATTTCTGAAGTACGTGCTGAGATACACTATTATACCATGAAAGAGGATTACACTTGGGTATTAATTGCATAAAGGTTCTTGTGAATGCTGAGTGCACCAACCCACAAATAAGAGCGAATGCTGTATCTCGGTGTGAGTACTTGCCATGATATTGCTTCTCCCATGCCTCTGTGGTTGTCATTATTGGATCATCCATTCTCCCCTGATGCCATGATGCAGCAGAAGAAGCCCTGTATTTTTCCGTGTATAAGACTATATTTCCCCCACAAAAAAATTAAGTTTAAAATTGGGGGTTGTCTTATACACGGAATGTTGCAATTATTTATTTCTTAAATTTGGGCTCAAAAATAGGGGTCGTCTTATACATGGGGGCATTCTATACACGGAAAAATACAGTACCCTTTCTCAATGAGTCTTCCCATTGCGTCTCTCAGTAAACCAGCGAAAACTGATACCATACAGCACTAGATGTTTTAGTTAATTCATAAAGCATGTAAAACAGCACTTGTTTGTACCACTTCTGCCACATTTCCTTTTATGAGCTTTGCACATAAAATTAACCTTATATCCCACAGATATGCTTCCACTATAAATTTTAGTTGAAACTCTTCTCTTCTACTTTACTCTGCACAGTTTAGTACTGTGCTGAAAAGGTCTCCTGCATTTTTAATCATTCTGCAACAATTAATGAGAAAAGAAATAAAATTACTGGTGTTTTTGGGTGAAATGTCTAAAGGGGTTTTAAAAGGAGGGTGGAGCAAGGATTTTATCCTGTTCCAGAGACTAGGACCCGAACCAATGGATTCAAGTTACAAGAAAGGAGAGTCCAGTTTCTGAAAGTAAGAGCTGTTTGACCATAGAACAGAGCTAGTGGACTCTCCTTACTTTGAGGTATTTAAGCAAAGGCTGGGCAGCCATCAGTCATGTACGATCTACTTGACATTCCTGCATTGCAGGGTGGTGGATTAGACGAAGCTTGGAGTCCATTCCAACTCTACAATTCTATTATTGTATGATTCACATGGGTGGGGTTCAGGGGGACTTTGTTGTGCTTGCTTTATGTTTGATGTGGCAATGAAGTGGTTGTAAATGACCTTCCTTTCATTCTTCAAATAATCTCACCAGTGTCTTCACTCTGCAGCCTCCCCAGGTGCCCACATCTGGAAAGTGCATGAAACTAAGGGAGGCTTTGGTCTGCTGGAAAAAGTGTTTATTGAAAAGTAAAACAGATGCACCACTCCTGATCACTCCTTATATCAATTCAAACCTCACATCCAAACTCTTTTTTTAAAAAAATCTCTCTTTCCTTTTTAAAAATCTCTCTCTCTCTCTCTCTCTCACACACACACACACACACACACATTAAAAAATAGATCAACTGGCATGAGAATGGATCAGAAAAAATTGAAGTCAATTTCAAAGAAGAAGAAGAAGAAGAAGAAGAAGAAGAAGAAGAAGAAGAAGAACTTTTGAGAAACTGAAGGAAAGATTTTGGCACATCACTAAAAACCGTCTATCTCCCCAGTTGTTGCAATTAGATTGCTGTTATGAAGTTTTTGTTTAATGATTGTCATTGTGTAGGATTAGAAAAACATGCACATATTCACATAATATAAGGCTGATAAATCATGCTTAGATTTACTATAGATAGAAAGAAGGGTAATATAAGGACTAACACAAAATTATTGCTGGATGCAGCTAGAATTCATGAGTGTAATAAGTGGTGTTTGACACATATTGAGAAAGAACATGATTGAGCAGTTTATTTAAATAAAGCGTTGATGAAAATGGGTTTGCAGGAGCAAATACACGTTAGTCGGGATTTTAGGAAGATAAGAAGCTGCCTTATGCTGAATCAGACCATTGATCCTAGCCTAGGACTTTCCATACTGACTGGGAAGTGGCTCTCTGGGGTTTCAAGCAGAGTTCTCTCCTAGCCCTGGCCATAGATGTCAGGGATTGAATTGGTGACCTTCTGCATGCAAAGCAGGTGCTCAGCCACTGAAATAACAAGAACGATCTAGTGAATGTCAAAATTAAAGAAAGAAAGAAGATGTAGTAGGGTCTGCATGTTGTACTTTGTTGAAGGGAAGATGATGTAATATGCTCTTGGGTGGAACAGATAGACAAGGAACTGGGTTTTCACCATGGAAAATAGAATATTCTGGGGAGCCAATCAGAAAACAGGCACCTCAGTTTGAATGGGGATAGTCAAAAGGTGTAAAGATCTGAGTGGAAAAGAGAGTGTAAGTGCAAGAAGGAAGAAGCAGAAGGACAAACTAGTCCTAGAGCTAGTTGCGTACCTAGAATATCTGTATCCAAGACACTTGGAACAACCAGTATTTACCCAGACCTGCATGCTTGTGTGTGTGTGTGTGTGTTGTGGGTGGCTTAGTAAATCTTTAAAACCACCTGAATGTGTCTGACCTTTCAGTACCTGGTTCAAATGGGAGGACTACTCCTATTGGCTCCAGAATCGCTTGTTTTCTCACAGTGTGGTTGGGTCCCTGCTGAGGAGTGTTGGGGGCACTATTTAAAATACCTCACCACAAAAATCGCTGCAATTGTTCTAAATGATAGTTGTTCTCATTTAGTTACCATAAGCCACTTGGCGAGGACACACAATGAAGGAAAGCTGGACGTAAATCACATGTACATAAAATTATAAACATGGCAATAAATAAATATGGCAAATTCTCCGTTTCATACCTTGCACTGCATGGCTTGTCAGGACCACAACTTAGTGGTAAAGCACAGATGCTTCCCTGATTCAATCCCAAGCAACTGCAGCCCAAAAGATATCAGGGAGAAGAGACTTGAAATGCCCCTTTCTGTGACTCTGGCAAGCTGCTCCCAGCCATAGTATTTAGTTATTCATTGTTTTCTTACCCTACTCTTTAGCCCAGCCTTTCCCAGCCTTAGCTCCCCAGATGTTGTTGGACTACAACTGTCATCATCCTTAGCTGGCAGGACCAGTGGTCAGGGATGATGGAGTTGTAGTACAGCAACATATGGGGTCCCAAGGTTGAGAAAGGCTGCTTCCATCAGAGTCCCTGAGCCCTTATATACAATTGATTAAAAACAAGATCATCTAAACTATAAAAAATCTTTTTTTAAAAACCACAGAAGGAAATATGGTTTATTTACACATATATGCAACTTGAGCCTATGATGGAGGTTGCAGCCTTGGATTCAAATCAAGCATTGCTCTCAAATGTGGCTCTGACCCAGTCTCCAGCTTGCTACTTTACTTCTAGGTCACATCACTGAAATTCTACTCTAAACTTTGCTTCATCTTCTAACTCACTAGGAGCTGGGGATTGGCTATCTCACACAGAACCCCTTTCCTTTGTTTCCTTTAATGACCCATCACACAGGTTGTCCCCTCAACACAGGAAGCTAGCATGGCTTATATTTCAACCCTTGCTGGATCCAGGGGTTAGAAGGTTCTCACATATGTTATAGAAAAAAACCTGCTCCTTTTCCCTTATGGGGTATCCAAGACCCTGTATAGAGTCCTTAAGTAGGTTCCATATTGGTAGGTCCTGCATGTGGTGAATGAGCACCCTGTTGCTACAGTTTAATAAAGATCAGGCTTACTAGCTGCTTTGCTTCTCACTATTCTCTGGCTGGCCTCTGTTATTTTCTCCTACCAATAGGTAACCTACTTAAGGACTCTATACAGGCTCTTGGATACCCCATAAGGGAAAAGGAGCAGGTTTTTTTCTGTAACACATACAACCCACTCACCCACCTGATTCATAACATTATTGTTAACAACACAACAACAAACTGATGTAGAACACTGAACTCCAACTTGGTAAAATGAGTTACAGGTAGGTAGCTGTGTTGGTCTGCCATAATCAAAACAAAATAATAATAATAAAAAAAATCCTTCCAGTAGCACCTTAGAGACCAACTAAGTTTGTTCTTGGTATGAGCTTTCATGTGCAGGTATCTGAAGAAGTGTGCATGCACACGAAAGCTCATACCAAGAACAAACTTAGTTGGTCTCTAAGGTGCTACTGGAAGGATTTTTTTATTTTTTATTTTATTTTGGTAAAATGAGAAACTCATAATTAACAGATTTGTCCATTGCACAACAAGAAATGCTACTGGGAAACGAAAACCATGTCCATGAAAAGTTCTTCATACTCAGAGGGATTCATTGCATTGAGCCCTTTCATTGTGTTGAGGGTTTCTGAGCACATGCAACAAAGAACAGAGAGCTGCCTTATACCAGGTGAGACCATTTACCCATGTTGTCCAGAACGTCTACTGTGGCCTGCAGTGCCTCTCCAGGATGTGTTCAAATGAATGGTCAAATAAGGCAGAGTTTGCTGGGGTTGTTTGGTGTTGTACTCTAACCCACCCTGACACCATGGCACAATAAATACCTTTCAAAATATTTCGTTTGCATGCCAACTCCAGAATGATTTGAACAATTTCATCTCTAGAACATCTTGGCAGCTCCATATTATTTTCCATTGCCCTCTCCATCTGGGAACATTTGCATAGACATGTGGCTTTCCCCTGCCCCTCCCTCCCTCTCTCAACATGATCCCCATGTGGAAAACATACCCACATTGAGTCATAAGTGGAATTTAAAAGACTTGTTTCTTCCTACACTCCTGCCATTTGAAAGGAAAGCGTTGCTCATTAGTGAAACTACTTCCCACCTGATGACAAATACAAAGGTTAATGGTATTTTTAGCTTAGACCCAGAAGGGTCCTTTTCATTGGTCACTCATTAACACTGCAGCATTGTATGCCTGACCGATTGCCTCCCATATATATCTACCTTGGCCCTTAGCTCACCTTCTGAGTGCCCCCACCAAATGAGATAGGGCAAGTGGCTATTTAAGAAATGGTTCTTTTATTTATTTACTTGCTCATTTATTTTCATTTCAAGCTTGTTTATTTGCATTTATCATTATTTATTCATCAACAATTTTATATCCCACCTTTCCTCCAAATAAATGTTCAAGGAGGGGGCCATGCCCCTTCAGTATTTCCTGGTGATGCATGCGCTCTGCATGCACACACTGTGCGACGTGCTCACATTACTCATGCATGCTGAGCAATGTGCTTGCTGTGGGAATGTTTAGGAGTGTGGATGAGTATATATTATTTATATATCTCAATCCCAGCTTGTATGAGCAAGCTAAACATTCCCACAAAGGGTTATTGGCCCCAGTATTGCATATTTTTGTGTATTTTTGAAGGATTGCATTGGATTGTGTTTTTGAGTTGAGTTAGATTTTTTTTGAAAGTACTTCCTGGTGAGCACATGTTTTCTTTGTCTTTGTTCTTTTGTCTTGTGCTGAAAAGGGATTAACCCCCTCCCCTCCCTCAGAGTTTACAGTACTCAGAGGCAGTGAAGATTTATTTGAGTTTTTTGTATTTTTGAGCATTTTTGAGGTTTTGATTTTTGGAATTTTGACAAATTTTTGGATTTTTGAACTTTTTTTTGAACTTTTTGAATTTTAAGATGGCTAGTGTAGCTTTTGATAGTGATGCAGGGCTAGGAATGCCCATGCTGAATGAACGTGATTTTGTTTCATGGAAGAAACGCTTGATCGCATTCCTGGATTCAAAAGGAGTCCTGAATGCAATTAAAAATCCTAAGCCTACTGGCTCAAGTGAAGAGGATTTTGCAAAGATTAAGTTATGGAAGCTACAAAACCATAATGCCAAGACCATTATTTTCAGACTACTTCAAGAGAAGCAGCTATCAATGATAGATATTGAGAGTGATGCGTCTCAAATTTTAAAGGATTTAGAGCGCATTTACAAAGGGAGATCTGAATCTCCAGGAAGGAATGCTAGAAGCAAAGATAGCAACAATACAAGGAATGGCAAGGCTTCTAAAGCAAAGAATTCCCAGACCTTTCAGCAAAAGGCAGAAAGGAAGGAAAGATTTAAGTGCTCCATGCTGTTACAAGAGAGGAGTTTAGCTGTCCAGAATTATGAAAATGTGCATAATACGTGGATTTTAGATTCTGGAGCGAGCTCGCATTACTGTTTTGTGAAAAAATATTTTAATGAATTAAATGATCAAGAATCTGAGATCGAAATAGCTGATGGCCGCATCTTGAAGTCGGAAGGTGCAGGTTCTGTGCATTTGGAATTCAATGTAGATAATGAGTCTTTTAGAACCAGAGTGTCTGATGTTCAGTATGTGCCAGAATTGAACTGCAATTTACTCAGTGTGTCCGCTTTGGACAAGAAAGGCTTCAAGATCACATTTGAGAATGGACAATGTAGTGTGACCAAAGATGGTGAAGTGTATGCTGAAGCCAGACTAACAAATGGGGTTTATGAGCTTAATGTTTCAGAAAAGCAGTCTGCAAAAGTCGCCCATTCCAGCCAGAAGGATGAAGCAGATTTAACGCTGTGGCACCGAAGATTGGGACACAGAGACAGAAACGTCATTCTGGATCTACAAAAGAAGGATCTTGTGAGAGGTTTGCAGGTAAAAGGGAGCAACAACCAGGCTCCAACAAAATGCATAAGTTGTATAACTGAAAAGGCTGTAAAACCTTCTTTTCCACGTTGTGCAGAACAAAGAAGTACTAAAGTTTTGGACATTGTGCATTCAGATCTATGTGGACCAATCAATGTTCCATCACTTGGAAACAACAAATATATATTGATATTTCTTGATGATTTTTCGAGATATTGTGTTGCATATTTCATCAGAGAGAAATGTGAGACAGTAGAAATGTTCAGAGACTACATTGCCATGGTCAAGAACAAGTTCCAGAGAGCTCCAGGTGTGTTGATGAGTGACAATGGAGGTGAGTACTGCTCACGTGAAATGCAAGATCTCATGTCCAAGGAAGGTATCATACATGTAACCACAGTCGCATATACCCCACAACAGAATTCGATAGCCGAAAGGAAATTCAGATCCATTATGGAAATGACAAGATGCATGCTAAAGGAAGCATCCTTGCCCCAAAGGCTATGGGGAAATGCAGCCCATACAGCCGTTTATCTCCAGAATAGATTGCCCACCAAGGGGGCAGAGCGCACACCATTTGAACTTTGGCATGGAAGAACGCCTAATTTGTCACACATACGTGTGTTTGGTAGTCTGTGTTACTATCACGTGCCCAAGGAACACAGACACAAGCTAGACTCCAGAGCACAGGCAGGTATCCTGGTTGGGTACGCCTCTGGAGGAAAAGGATACAGAGTGATGGACTTACAAACTGGTAAGGTCAGCGCACAACATGCAATCTATTTTGATGAGCATGCAAAGGTTGACACAAGGAAGACTGTCATTGACTATTCCAAGGAGTCAGAATGGACTCAAGAACTTATACACTTTCCTTCTGTAACCCCACAAAGTACTAATCTGCCTTCTAGTGTCATAGCGCCCCCTACAGGTGATGCACCAGAAGACGCAGAGGACCAGAATCCTGGCGGCTCCAGAGACGAAGAGGATCCAGAAGGGGACATGCCAGCGTTGGAGGATGATGAAGAAGCTGATGCGGTTCAGGAACCAGAACCAGAGGTCAGACGCTCATCCAGAACCAACAGAGGTGTTCCACCGGTAAGGTTGTCCTACCTTGCAGGGTCGGCGTCACCACAGGAACCTTCCACATGGGAAGAGATTCAGCAGATGCCAACTGCAGAAGCCAGTCTCTGGAAGAAGGCCGCGCAGGAGGAGATGGATGCACTGCATCAAAATAAGACTTGGACCCTCACAGAACTACCTCCGGGTAAGAAAGCCATTGGCTGCAAGTGGGTTTTCAAGGTTAAGAAGGGGTCAGAAGGGGAAGTGCAACGCTACAAAGCAAGGCTAGTAGCACAAGGCTTTTCACAGAAATATGGTGAAGATTATGATGAAACGTTTGCACCAACTGTAAGATACAGTAGCGTAAGAATGCTTTTGAGCATAGCAGCCTCTAAGCAAATGGACGTGCGTCACATCGATATTTCGACTGCGTTTTTGCATGGCGAGATTACAGAACAGATTTATATGAAACAGCCTAAGGGTTTTATAAAACCGAATGAGGCTCATCTAGTCTGCAAATTAGAAAAAGGACTTTATGGATTAAGGCAGGCTGCTAGAGCTTGGAATCAGAAATTGCACAGTATGCTGGTGCAACTTGGATACAAGCAAGGAAACGCTGACAAGTGCTTGTACAGTAAGTCAAGTAATGGACAATTTTCTTATATATTGGCTTTCGTTGATGACTTGATTATCGCAACATCTAATAACAGAGACTATGTGCAAATTGTGAAACACCTCAGCAAAGAGGTGGGAGTCAAAGAACTAGGAGATGTCAAGTACTACCTAGGAATCCAGGTGGAAAGAGAGGAAGACGGATCATTCCTTCTCAGCCAGCGACAGAAAATAAATGAACTGATTGAATGCATGCAGTTGCAAGATGCAAACACAGTTGCAACGCCCATGGCCACAGACTTCCTCAAGAATCAGCAGGATTCGAAGCTGTTGCCAGATAACAGTGAATATAGGTCGGTAATTGGTAAACTTTTGTATTTAGTTACCACATGTAGACCTGACATAGCCAATGCAGTGGGGATTCTTAGCAGGAAAGTGAGTTCTCCCACTGAGCATGATTGGGCTGGTGTGAAGAGGGTGGTGCGTTATCTGAAGGGTACAGTGAACTGTAAATTAAGGTTGCCAGCTGTCAGTGACCCTAAGTTGGTGGGGTACACTGATGCAGATTGGGCTGGGGATAATGCTGACTATAAATCAACAAGTGGTCATGTTTTTATGTTTGGGGATGGACCTGTTGTGTGGGGCAGTTATAAACAGAACTGTGTAGCATTATCTTCCACAGAAGCTGAATATATTTCTGCATCGGAAGCGTGCCGAGAGATTGCCTGGCTCGATGAACTCATCAAGGACTTTGGTTTGGTGAGAAAGCAAGCTGTCAGTTTGCTGGAGGACAATCAGAGTTGCATAAAACTGACTCAGACTGAAAAGTTCCTTGCCAGGACAAAACATATAGGTGTGAGGTACCATTATATACGTCAGGCAGTCCAGGATGGACTTGTGGAACTGTCGTACTGCTGCACCAATGAGATGGCTGCGGACATCCTGACGAAGCCCCTCCCAAGAGAGAGTTTCCAGAATCTACGTGTCAAGCTGGGACTCTGGGTGGTTGAATAAAGTTGTATGTTTTTGTATGTTGTGTTCGTCTGAGAAGGGGTTTGTGGGATGTAAACACAGAGCAGCCAAACACAACACTCCTAGAGAGGACATGAAGGTAACTCAGTCCTCCAGGCTTAACTTCCTGCTTACCTGGACTGAGTTACAGGAACCAGAAGTAGGTGTGGTCTTACCTGGGAACAACATCCCAAAGATCACTCTCCATTTTGCCTCATCCTTTGAAGAAGCAGCATGCTCTCTCTCAGCCTGCAGCTGAGAGAAGCAGAGGTGAAGCCTGTTCCCTCATGGAAGCAGCTTCACTGCATGTAAATACATTTATCTAAGTTTGTCTGCCTCCTTGAAGCATGTACTGTAACTCTTGGATGTCTGTAAGTAAACTCCTTTTAAATCTAATAATCAGTGCTGTCTTGTATCTTTACTTTTAAGAGGGAACAAGGGGAATATACCAGGAATATAGCTGGCTTAAGCAAGCCTATGCAAACGTTTTCTGCTGTGTTTTAAAAGGGAATGTAAACTCTGCTAAGTTTGGAGCTTGCTCACACAAGCTGGGATTGAGATATATAAATAATATATACTCATCCACACTCCTAAACATTCCCACACTTGCATCACACATGCAAGCTGCATGGAGTGCACACGACATGTCAGCACATCACTCAGCATACATAAGTGACGCCAGCATGTCACATGATGTGTGGACGTTATGTGGCACCAGCCCCCCCCCCCAATCACAGGGCCAAGCTGGTGCCAAACAGGAATGACTACTTTCTACTGGGGAGATGCAGCTGGCCAGGAAGGCCCCCTTTTGTGGGCTTGTCCACATTTCCCTTTTGTGCCATGCTAGGATGCATGTGTCTCAACGGTTTTCTGCTTGTCCCATGCTTTCTAGTGATGGGTCTGAGCAGTTCTGCATGTGCCCTTATGCTTTCCCCTGGAAAACACACTCTTTACTGCTGAATCAGGAGAAATCGGGTCCCCCCTCAAAGAGGTTACGTGTTGCGGTGCGACCTGGCAACCAGATCCTGTGTTGTGGGTGGGGATTGTCTGGATATCCACAATACCCTATTGGTGGGTCCCTCGATGTTGGGAGCAATCTGACCAATGGGACACAAGAGAAAAGACATCGAGGGACCTATTTATGGCCATGCATGTGCGCCTGAGCTTCCTCTTGGGGCTAGAGAATCAGAACACCAGCATCGTGTCTGCTGCCATCTGAGAGAGATTGCGATCTACTTGTTCTTACAGTGACTGTTTGAATTTTCTTTCCTTCCCTAGCCGAACCTATAGTTATCCCTCTTAATTCTCTGTTTTCCTTGCCTTCCCCTTGTCCCCATTTATTTTATTTAGAGTTCCCTTAAGAGGGCTTTGCCCCTTTGGGGATTTGGCGCTTCGGGCTTCTGTGGCTTTGGCCACTGTTTATTCCATTAAGGGTTCCCCCTTTGGACCTTTGGCTTTGGGCTTCCGTGGCTTCTGCTGATTGTTTTAACAATTTAAGGGGAATTTCCCCCTATTGAGCTTTGCCCCTGGGTCCTTGCGGCTTTCCCACTGCCTGTATTGCACGGGACAATTCCACATCAGGGCCCCGGCATGTCAGCCTCCACGGCCTTTGCTGTTGTTCCAATGCTTTACAGGGCTTTGTCCCACCTGGGTTTTGGCGTTCGCACCCCCTTGGCTCTTCCGCTGTTTACGGTTAATTATGGGCTTTTGCCATTTCAGGACTTCGGCACGCTAGGCTTCCGTGACTTGCTGCCCCGGGTACCTTTTCTTTTGGGCCTTCGTAGCTGGCCGCTGCCAGTATCGGCGAACCGGATTGTTGTCCTTTCCCAAGCTCGAGTGCCAGAATCAGCGGGACGGCCACCCTTCCGTGCCTTTATTGTTGCTCCAGGGTCTTTTTTACAGCAGCCCAAGCAGTCCCTCTGCTAGCCGAGAAGTTCCCTATCTCGAGAGCTGGCCTTTTGATAAATTTTCGAGCGTGGGTCTCACCAGTTTGCAAAACCTTTCATATTGTGGTTTGGCTCCAAAGCGCCCACCATTTGGGCCTTTCTTCCTGCCCGTTTAGGTGGGAGCGCCATTTTACTTTTGGGTGCCATCTTGTTTTGGTGGGAGCGCCATTTTGATTGTGCAGTAAATTTGTTGGTATATAAAAATTTAATTGATTGAATTGCAATGCCTGGGAAACGTAATCCTAGCCCTGCTCTTCCCTCCAAAAGGGTAATCAGGGGATCATCACAGGCGCTACGATCGGCGGCAGCTCCTGCTTTACCCCAGAATATGCTCGATCGCTTGGGGTATATTATGGCTGATATTGGGTCAGATCCTACAGCCTTGGCCAGATTTAACATGCAGCTCGACTCTCTGGCACACCAGTTCAGGAGGCAACCTATCCCACAGCCCAGCCCCTCTACCTCTTATACAGTTTATGAGGTACATGGCCCTTCTGATACCAGTGAGGGGAGTGAGGTTTTGAAGCCATTGGGGGCTTTATTTTCCCAGTTTCAACAGCCTAGTGTTCCAGCTTCGGATAGCCCCAGAGTCAGAGCGGGAAGCTCCAGTTCTTCAAGGTAAGGAGCTGCTCAACAGAAGCCGCCTCGCCCAAAGTCTGCACCCCAAGGTCCTGGGGGCATGGTCCTCCAGGTTGAGCAGCGGGGTAGGGGGTTCTTCTTCCCAGCAAAGCTCATCGCACCCGTCTGTTTCTGCTTCTTTGCAGGTGTGTCCCCCCCCCCAGCGATGGAGGTCTGCAGTATCCGGTCATCTGAGGAGGATCTCCCTGTCCCTAGAGTGCTATCTTCTGGAGGCAAGAGGCACAAAGGTGGCTGCTCCAGATGCAAAGCCAAGAGGCGCAGGGATGATGATTCTTCCTCTATGACTGGTACATCATCCGAGACCTCTGAGAATGAAATTGATGTACCCCTGGGTTTTTATTAGGGTCATGGAGAAGGGGCTTCGGGCCTTCCCAGATGGGCTTGGCTGAGAAGAGCCAATACCCATAGGGCCAGATATGGCCTACCTCTCGAGTATATTGACGGAGCACTGGTGAAGGATGTAAAAGTCTCTACCAATTCAGTGAGGGACATAATTCCGGGTGCCCATCTGTCCTCTAGAATGAGGAATAGGATTCTTAATGGGCGTTATGTTGAGATATTCAAGCTGCTTCCCCCAGAGGAATGCCCAGCAAAGATAAGATCATGTCATCAAGCAAAGGAAAGGTAAGCTCCAGTAAACTGGAAAGGTCATTTGAAAAGTGGCTTGATGCATTCCAGGTGTTTGCAGGGGTAGTTTCTGCTGCTTATCCCAAAAGAAGTTTGCGTCTGTGGATTTATTTGTCCCTGGTGCGTAAGGTCTTTACCTTTGCCGGGGAGGCACCAGGCATAGCCTACAACCAGCATTTTTGTCGTAGGGCCTCCAGGATTCTGTCTGCCCACTGGGATCATAAAGACCTCGATGTGTGGACTAGTTATGTCGCTCCACACTTTGAGAGTAAATCCAGTGAACAGCAGAGGCCCAAGCAGGAGGCAAATAAGCCTGCTAAGCGACTGTATTGTTGGGAATATAACAAAGGATCTTGCCAGCATCAGGGCTGTAAATATTCTCATATATGCGATAAATGTTCAGGGAGTCATCCAGCTGTTTCTTGTGGGTTCAAGCGACCCTTTCACAGGGCGTGGAGAGGTGCTCAACAGGAGCAAAAGTCAGCTTCTCCACAGAAAGTCTGAGATGTTAAATGAGGTCTTAACAACCTTAGCAAACACTCCTATTCAGTTGCCTGTCCTGAGGGCGTGGCTTGTTAATTACCCTGACGGGTCAGCTTCTTCTTATTTGTGGAGTGGATTTTCTACAGGATTTCGCATTCCTGTTGCATTTCTGCCAAGAGCAGCAAAAGTAGAAAATCAGAAATCTGTGAGAGAAATGCCTGAGGTAGCAAAGCAAAAAAATGGGAAGGAACTGGCGAAGGGCAGGATTGCGGGCCCATTTCCCAGCCTTCCATACCCAGATTTGCACCTTTCCCCTTTGGGCGTGGTGCCTAAAAAAGCACCCAGTGAATTCTGTTTAATTCACAATTTATCTTACCTCCAGGGTACATCGGTAAATGATGCTATCCCTGCTGGAGCTGTCTTCTGTTAAATATGCCACCTTTGACCAGGTGGTCAAATTGGTCAGGAGTTTTGGGAAAGGAATCCAAGGACTCATTGGTCTGGTCAACCCTGAAAGGGGTTGTGCCTGTGCCCGAGTCCGGGGAACATCAGGGTGGCAGACAGGTGGTACACCCCCTTCTGTTGTCCCTTGGGTTTACCCATGGCTGAACTACGATAGAACTCTGGGTCAGCGCTGCCTGCAACGGTGCCAGGAGCTAGTCGAACCGGTGCCTATGCAACCAACTCACTTGATTGTAATCAATAAAGTTGTGGACTAAATTCTGCCAAAAACCAAAACAAAATTTGAGTCATGTCTGAATTTATTTCTAGGGTCAGGTTAAAATGTCTAAACATGCCAACAGCAATCTACGGCACACCTGATTGCCATTGGTTCTGATTCAGCATCAAAATGCAGGATTTACCAGAGGAAAGCAGAGAGAGTGACAAATGGAAATGTGGATAAGTCCTTACTCTCAGACTTTCTGCATTTTTTTCTCCACCTGAGGCCAGCCTCACCTTTCTATGTGACACCTCACCCTCTGACATCTCTAGATTGCTTTGGGCCACCCAGTCTGAACTATAGCCATCCTAGGCTTACTCAACTTGCCTCAGGTGAGGCACTTTCCCCTCTGAATCAACTTAATTCAGCTCAGGCCTCAACTGAGTATTGCAGCTGCAGCAAATATGTATTCTCTTAGACCTAGACTTTTGAAATAAATTTTATTGGTGTTTTGTAGATCCTTGCACTGCCCTTGACTTCTGCTGTTGGCTTTACTTTGGTTTTATTCATGGACGACCTTCAATTCATGTTAGATTGCATATTAAGTATTATTCTTGTATTTTTAACGTTTAACCTGTTTTCTTTTTACTAATCAACATTGTTGTTGTTCGTTCAGTTGTGTCCGACTCTTCGTGACCCCATGGACCAGAGCACGCCAGGCACGCCTATCTTTCACTGCCTCCCGCAGTTTGGCCAAACTCATGCTAGTCGCTTCGAGAACACTGTCCAACCATCTCATCCTCTGTCATCCCCTTCTCCTTGTCCCCTTCTCCTTTTCCTCAGCTTCAGTTAAAGAGAGTATATGGATAGAACACACAATATATTTTGATTTATGTACCTGTTCGTTCCCCTCCCCCAATAGGTAATACCAGTATTGATTATTTTTTTCACCAGTCACAGATGTACCTCAAGCACACACCATAGCCTGCATTTGTAGGAGAGATGAAAGATGAATGCTGACCTTTTCTTAGATGTAACAAGTACAAGGGGGATACAAATTATTCATGAAGACTGCAGTTAGTTCTTCATTAGGAGTTTGATTATGAAACGGTGACTCTTTGTCTCTCAGTGGGAGGATGTTCAATGGGAAAACAGATGAAAAACCATTGATCACACCATTCAGCTATACCGTACTTTCATTCTGCAAAACTGTTTCTAATACTGTTTTTCCCCAGGGTCGGATTAAGGTCAGTAGGAGATCCTAGGGTTGTAGGGGCTACTCAGCCTCAGACTGCAGAGATGGCAGGGACTGGTACCAATATTATTTTTAAAAATTAGATGGAAGATTGGTTTTATTGCTAGTAATGCCAAGAGCCTACTAACTCCCCACCAAAAATAAATAAAAATAACCCATGCTTCATGTTCAAGTAGGAATTTGAATTTGGGTGTCCCTGGTCCTAGTCTCAACACTACACCACATTGGCTCACCTTCTGTATCATTTTGCATCTCACCCATCCTGAAGCTTTGAAGATTGGAACACTGTGAAGGCTTCATGAAGATTTAGATTTGCACAATAAGGTACCCACCTATACTTCCAACGTTGTTTGAGGAACATTTTACAGGAGGCAAAAGACCAGCATCTTCCATGAATGACATATCTGACTGCTGTGCCTGTAAAATTTACTAACCTAAACAAATACAGATAAATCAGCTTGTTAAATATTGGCAGGGAGAAATAAAGTGTTCCACTGCTTTTCCAGTGTGTGCAGTTAGTATGCTAAGGAAAGATTTGAAAACATGGAAAATAGCATTATTTTGTGTGTGGTTATTGTTGTTGTTGTTGTTGTTATATATTTATAAATCTTGAATTCCTGGAAATATATTTTCTGCCTCCCCCCACCCCGATTCCTCAACAGTGAATCACATTCCATGGCATGTATTTGCACCTATCAATAATTTATTTTCTCCCATTTTTTATATTAAAAAAATCAACTTCAAAAATGTATAAGAAAGGGAATTCTTATGTCAAGGACATAAACGGTGTGTGTAATTTTTGAGAGCAGAGGGAAGTGCTATTAGTGGCGGAGCTTCATTCTCCAGCACCGGGGGAGGGGGAACAGGAAGGGGCATGGCTGGCAGGTGTCCCAGGGGCATGGCACAGCACCCAAAGGGGTGGGGCACACATACTGGGGGTAGGGTGCACAGCCTGTGGGGGCGGGGCGCCCAGCACAGGCAGGGTGGCAGCCGCGATGGAACACCCCCCTCCCAGGGATCTTGCCAATGGGGGCGGGGCGCTCCTCTCGCCCCCACCTTCCTCCGCCCCTGGGAGCACAATAGATTGGGAATGTCTAGTGTTGTCCCACATAGCATCTTAGCCTCAGAGACTGTCTGGTGGAGTCCTTACCCCTAAGGTGTGTAAGGAAGGAAACCCCTTCTTTTTTAAATTTCCTACCTACACCCATGTGTGTAGAACGGAACAGTGAAAAAGTTCTGGAAGGCCTTTAAATGCCATCTTGGTAGTCAAGATAATCCCAAGACAAATTGTCCATCTGCACATCACTACCTGGCAGCCCTGCTGACCTTGAGCCTCATACTTTGTAAAGCTGGAAATATTTTGTTGTTGTTCTTGTAATTTTGCTTGTTTACCTTTTGATATAATTGCTCAGTTGTTTCCTGTTGCTATGATTTTGTAATTTATGTATATTGTTTTACCCTGTTTATTTTTATTATTTGGTCCCCCACTCTGAGATTTAAGAGCAGGCTATTGGTTAAACCACAGAGTCTAGGGCTTGCCGATCAGAAGGTCGGCAGTTTGAATCCCTACGACGGGGTGAGCTCCTGTTGTTCGATCCCAGCTCCTGCCCACCTAGCAGTTCGAAAGCACATCAAAGTGCAAGTAGATAAATAGGGCCACTCCGGCAGGAAGGTAAACGGCGTTTCCGTGCACTGCTCTGGTTCGCCAGAAGCGGCTTTGTCATGCTGGCCACATGACCTGGAAGCTGTCTGTGGACAAACGCCGGCTCCCTTGGCCTATAGAGCGAGATGAGCGCGCAACCCCAGAGTCAGACACGACTGGACCTAATGGTCAGGGGTCCCTTTACCTTTACCTTTATTGGTACTGCAAGCAAGCAAGCAACAAACCATGATGACTTTGCTGTGCCTCTGTGGTCAGAGGCAATGATGCTTGTGACTGCCAGTTGCTGGAAACTGTAGGTGGGGCAAGTGCTCTCGTTGCTCAGGTCCTCCTACCAAAGATGAGCATAAGTGCTCCACTGACTGCAGCCTCTCTAAGACCATGGAGATCAATCACCAAGAGAAGTGCTGATAGTTGTACTCTATGTTACAGGGCTCCCAAATGGCCTCAACTAGAATTCAGGCATTTGGTGTCACTGGTCCCAATCTGTGGAAGATTCTCCCTTCAAAGATTCAGCAGGCCCTCTCACTTTTGACTTTCAGGCATTTACTGAAGACCTTTTTATGTTGACAGGCCTTTGCAGCTATTTAATGATTATCAGTATTTATTTTAAAGATGTTTTATGTTTTAATGCCGTACACCACTCTGATACATTATGATATGGTGGTATAGAGATAGAGATACAGAGAGAGAGAGAATTTGGGGACATTGTATATAGAATGCATGTCAACCTCCAGTTACACCAGCCACATTGTTATTAAATGCCTCAAATCATTTGCATATTATTTTGCCTTCTAAAATCTTCAAGTAGCAAGTAGCTTCATCTGTACCAGAAAAAAATGGCTTGTCTTGTAAAATGAAAAGGAGGGGGCCAATCAAAGTAGCACCTCTATTTGCTCCACTCTGTTATTTTTAAGAAAGTCATCAGTGTCACCCAAACATATGGCATCTATCTATAGAATGTGCTCTTGTGACTTAACTGTTTGTACTTTCCTTATGGCTCTTTGCACATTTTTCCTGGTGCATCTGCAATACTGTCAGCCTGAAACAGGTGTTAAGAGGCAGCAACGCTGGAGAAAGTGATTTCACAGAGAGCAAAATAAAGGAAGTGGAGCTAGAGTTAGGGATGGGGTGAACTCCCTCAGTCTGATTTGCAACTGGGATTGGGAAACGGAACTACACTTCTCCCAACATCTGGGGAAACAGCTTGTTTTATTTTAAGTCCTATTCTGATCTAGACTGAAACTCATCACACACACCAATGTCATCAGGAATGCAATGTGATCTGATCCATCCCACAATCTCTCTCTGCTCACTTCCATCCCCTTCGAGCTCACCTACATACTTACCTCCTCCATGTCTACTTGTTCTGACCCATGCACTTGCCTGCTGCCTCTCTACCTCCCTTCAGTTTCCCCTTTCAAATCAACCTCTTGCACTCCTCCCAGGCTCCCACACTACTATAGCTATTAGGTGCACTGGGGAAATGAAACTTCCCAGTGTGCCTTTTAGCAGTATTATTTTTATTATTAATTAAATGTGTATACTACCCTTCATCTGTAATTCTCAGAGTGAATATAAAAAAAACACAAAATACATAATTAAAATAAGAACAAATGCAAACCAAAAATCTCCCTCTGCTGGTCCTCCAGTATGTTGATTTAGTTTTAGATTCTCACTCTGGTCTGTTCTAGTTCATTGGCCTCTATCTGTCTTGCAAGACAACAGAAGAGTGCACCTTTGGGGGAGAAGTCAAACTGTGGGAAAGTTACCCATGGCATTTCTTCTCTCCGTGCTCCTCCCAGCGGTCATTCCTCCTCTTGTCACTGCTATGGATCCATGACCTGCCTGCCTGTCTCCAGGTATTGTGGTAATCTGCAAGGGATTCCCACACAGGGTTGATGTTGCCAGAGTTTGTCTGCCAATGGGCCTGGTGCTGGATGCCAGCTCCCTGTAGAGCGCTTCCTCAGGGACCCTGCCATCTTCCATTCTGCACAAGGAGACATACTGCATGCAGCCATAGGCTTAAAAAATGAAATAAATGACTACAGGTATAAACTGAGGGGAGAAACTGCTTAAATATCTTCTTGCTGTTTCTTCCAATCGAATTCCAGCAGTGGTTGGAGCAGCGGGGTGATGGCACTTTTACTGCTGCTAATAACATTATTGCAGCTAATCAGAAGGGGGAAGTCAGTATCTTTGACAAACGATTGTGAGGATTCATTCCCATCCAGACCTTGAACCTGAAGAACAAGAGGAAGCAGGATTCATGACCAGTGGCCTGAATAGCAGAACGAAAGGCTACTTGGGAGGATTATAATTTACTATTACTTTTTTGGTAATAGCCCCCCTCCCCCATGTGCTTGGGTGTTCTTTTCCCAAAATAATAAAATAAAATAGTACTGAGATTTTAGATTGCTGAAAGCCACCCTGAGTGATGCATAGACACTGGAAAGATGGCAAAGAAATTGTTCATATAAAAGTCAGCCAGAATCTTCTGGAGTTGTGCAGCAGAGATTCAGGGGTTGTTTGGTGGACAGACCAATGTGAAATGGGATCCCCAGAGGTTGAAAGGCTGAATGCAACTCTATGACACTATTCCAATCATGAAGCCTTTCTGAATTGCAGCAATATGGCACAGTTGTCTTCTTCAGAAGTGCTTTCCTTCACATGCAACATTAAGTACAAATCTCATTTTCTCTCTTTCGCGACACTGTTAACCTCTTAAACAAGGTAATATCCACAGTTCTATGAGCAACTTTTCCTCTGTCAAATAAAGCACTGAAAATTAAATCGATGCAATTCATAGCTGCATACCAAATCTGGTGAAATAACTGCAAGCCATCATCATTATGCCAGGAGATTATACTTTTATTACTGGGAGCATTCTTGGAATACAGCTTAATACGAGTCAATAAATCTCTCATTAAGTAGAATAGCAATGGTGCTGGAACATCAATAAGCATTTTCTTTTAATTAATTAGCATCTGTGTCTTATGTTTGCAAAACTCCAGGAGGAGCTGTTAAACCAAAAAGAAAAACAACAATACCCTCATTCCACTTTCTCTATTTTCCCCCTTTCTCTGTTCTTACGCTCTGATCTTCAGAAAGCTACGGTCACATCCACACCATATATTTAAAGCACATTTAAAACAAATGGCTTCCCCTCAAAGTATCCTGAAAACTGTAGTTTGTTATGGGTGCTGTGAACTGTAGCACTGTTGGGGGTAAACTAGAGTTTCCAGGATTCTTGTGTTTTTTAATGGTAAGACTTATGGATGTGACTATTCACTAACTGATTAAGCATACCTAGAATAAAATTGGTCTGCCTCTAAGGTGCTAAAAGGAATTTTATTAATTATTATTATTTTATTAATTATATTATATTTTTTTATTATTATTGGCATCTGCAATAGATTGAAGGTTGCACAATATTCTATTCTGATTGTGATAGTTGCACACTTTGGGACTTCACATTAATTCCAGTAGGATATAACTACAACTAACTTAGGATATGGTGATGCTTGGTGATGCTTTCAATTCTTACCATTTCCAGTATAAGGTCCCAGGGTAGGGGATGCAACTTTAACAGCAGTGTAAAACTAATTAACAGCCACATAACAGAGGGAGATTTAGGGAAGCACAGCCGGGGCACAGAGCTGAGAGGCCGCCGCAGCGGTAACCACAACAATGATTTAGAATAGGAGGCTAGAAGTACCACGCAGTTGGAGAAGGGATTTTGGAGTCACACAGGGTGCGGCTGAAATTTGAAAGTCCAAAGTACATGGAAATAATTGTGTTTGTGTGTAAGACAGTGGCTTAGCAAGGGAGGGGTGATAGGGGTGGGTCACCCCGGGGCAGCATGGACGGGGCAGCCCTATGACCCGCCACTCACTTGGTGGGCCGCCTGGTCGCCATGGGAGCAGCAGCACTGGGCCGGATGGACTGCGCATGTGTGGCATTTCCACACATGCGCAGCCTGTCCAGCATGCGTCACGATGTCACACTGCATGCGTCACGATGCCCCGCCCCTAGGGGGATGACTCTGCATGCCGCCCCAGGCAGCCAAGAGGCTTCCTCCACCCCTGGTGTAAGATCAGGGCAAAGAGGTAAATTTTCAGCATACAGCAGAAACTACCTGATGAAGGTGCCAGATGCACCAATGTGGGATAGAAATTCCACAATTTAGGGGCTGTCAGTCCACCAAGCTTATGTGGGCAGTGGAACTACTGAGGGTAGGGTCCTTCCGCAGACCTCAATACCCCCAGAGGGTCTGTAAAGAAGGAGACATTTCTTCAGACTTAAGCCTACCTGTTTCAATGAGTCTATTCAAACTTTAACTCAGTTGAATATCACCTTTAGTCTATGTAGAATATGGCCAAATCAGAGCAGCATTATTTTACCCATTTACTGGGAGAAAAGCCCATTGGAGTTGATGGGTTTACTTCTGAGTGGACATGTATAAAAAGGTGTTTATAACCTGGAATTTTTAATTTACTTCAAAAGTGCTAATCTGATTGGGGAAATGATGCCAGGGTTCACCTGGCACATTTTGCATCACTTCTCTTATCAAATTAGCTGTTTTGAAGTACAGAAAGGATGCCAGGATGTTCAACATTTACTCTTTTCCCAATCATTGCATCTGTTTTGGCCCAAAACCTCAGGCTTAGGTATACTTGCATAGCAGAAGGGCGAACGCTCAGTGGCAAAGCATCTGCTTTGAATGTGGAAGGTCCCAAGTTCTAGCCCAGTCATCTCCAACTAGGGCAGGGAATATCCCATGTCTGAAACGCTGGAGAGCCGCTTCCAGACAGTGTAGACAATTCTGAGCTACATATACAAATGGTCTGACTCAGTATAAGGCAGCTTCATATATTCTACTGGTTATTACAAAAAGAAGTAAAGAGGATTTTAACTGGCGTCATTTTTCTATTAAACTAAAACATTAAATACATGTCTACAATGTTCTAACAATTTATTTTGTGTAGGCCAGGCTCTACAGGGATTTGAAACTAATTCAGTGTGTAGCATAGTCATAAAGCAAAATAAATATATACATCTATTTATTGTAGTGAACTGGATTGACTCATGATAAAAATATCAAATCCATATGGATAGATGAAGCTGCTCCATACTGAAGCAGAGTGCTGGTCTACCTATCCCAGTCTTGTCTGATCTCCATAGCATAGTGTGTTATGGAGATAAGACAAGAATGGGATATGACATAAGAAGAAGCCATAAACAGCAAATGTGTGGAGGGCAATGGGATTGTGCCTGCTGCTCCCTGTGCACAATTTCTGCATGTTGAACAACAGCTCATTGTATGGAGACTTCACTTTGTGTATGCATGGTCTGGGGTCTGGGTGTGCTCTGCAGGCAAAGTTAATACTCTATTACTGAGCATCAGCCTGTGGTAAGAATTTACTTCTACACCACCTTCTTCTTCTCCAGGCAAAGACCACCTTTTAAGTAAAACATGGGACGAAACAAGTAACTCATATCCAGTGCCTAGTTAGGGACCTACCATTGGATCAGCAGATGTGATAGAATCCTGGGTATGGTATCTGCCACATCTTAAACTCAAAACTGTTGTAATGTACCGTTACTGACTCACACTTGTGTGCATTGACAGGTTATCCTAAGCCCTGAGGTCAAGTAACCAGTGGGTGGGATGAAGTGGGTTCCCAGCAGCCTTTCTTCCCTCCCTCCCCACTCTCTTTCTGACTTCACTGATACTGGTAGTCAAGCAATAGCTTCCAGTTGAAGAAAAGCCATGTGAATGAAAACTATTTCTAAATAGGATTTTCCAGCCTGCATCTTTGCTAACACAGAGACTGCATGATTTTCTTTTTTCTTTTTAAGAATCATTTAACCTTCTTCTTATTCTTTTGTTGCCAAGGGATGGAGACTTGTTTGCTGTAACATCTGAAACCCTGTGGGCAAAATCTGCACTTACTTGCAAAGCTAAGTGTCTGTGATTTATTCTAGTCTAAGTATTTTCATGAGGAACATTTGTTTAGAACATTTCTTTCAGTCCAAGGAAAATGAACCCTGGGTAAGTGCCTGGAACCCCTGCAACCTCACACTGCTTGGAGATTGGAATGGCATGCAGCAATATAATGTATGTGCTCCAACGCTGAACTATGATACTTCTCAACACAATCCAACTTTTATAGGGAGTTAGAAAAGAATGTACCAGGATGAGCCCTTACAGATAGAATGCTTTCTGCATTTTTAGACCATGTATAGCAAAATATGAGAGCTGGAAAACTATGAGGCCAACATGTTGCCATCCTATCCCTTTTGTTCTGGACTTCTGAGGTAACAAAATCCTGTAAGTATGCTTATGCTGCCAGTTTAATAAGAATAACACAATGTCTCAGGGCATGTGGAGAAGGTCATATGCATGACCAAATCATGGATTTCTCTGTTGAAAACATAAGGGTTAGAGGATGTGCAGAGATGCTGATAATCATCCCTAAAAGGGTTTTTAAGGACTTTATCAAGAAATCCATTTCTTCATTTAATAGAGATTTATGCCCCACTATCCTTGACCTGTACTCAATGTGACATCTGAATGACAGGATCAAACACTTGAGCATCCAACTCACATGTTTCACATTAGAGCCTTGTACTATACCTGTTAGCTCGCTGGGGTATACTGCCCCATCTTCAATCAAAGTTTTTACTTAGGTGTAAATATATAAGCAGAGGGACATTTGTAGGTACATTTTGAGGTCAAGAATCACCAGCTTATCTGCAAAATAGAAGAAAAGATTTTGCTATGTGTGTGCCACACACACACACACACACACACACACACACACAATGAAACAACCACAGTAGCTCTTGATCCTACCCTATAGTGTATAGTAATCTCATCACAGCATGGATTCTTGTTGCTCAACAAGGCTACCCAGATAAAGCATGCCAGCAACTTTCACACAACACCCCGGAGGATGTGATCTTGTTTGTTAGTCTTCAAAATGTATATTTTTGAGCCTGATGATTAAGTCTAATCCACTGAAGTAGTTGCTTTCCTTCAGTATGTTGGCTTCTGAAAACATAAGAGCTCAGTGTATCCACCTCCACCTACATTCTGTTTGGCTGTTTATTCCTGAAATAGAACAGTTAATGTTGAAACTCAACTCTTCGGCATGCTGCTGAATAGTTGATACAGCAATTTGTAGTCAAGGAACAGGTCACCAATAGAGCAGTATACTAAAGAGCTACGGATAACTCATTAACAGAAACGTTGGCAATCATGGCAGAAGCATTCAGTATGCCATATGAGTTAGGGCAGGTTTGTACAATCCATTCTGAATATATTTCAGCATGCATAGGCTTCTGATCAACAATGAATTTTCACCCAAGACCATATTTTCAACTGAGCAATGATTTAAGAGCCTGCAACAATGCCTACAGACTTGCCTCATTCATGGATTTGTGAGGAATGAAGTGTTGAAATCAAAGTAACCTGTGGTGGCAGCAGGAATTAAGGAGGTGTTTAATGGAATGTTCTAGGTTATAGCTGTACATCTTTAACAAAATGGAAAGGTAGTAAAGAGGAGTGTGGGCACTGGGCAGCCCCAGAACACTTCAGACTAAAGTGGAGGATGGCACAATATCAGTCAAATAATCATAACTACTGGATGTCAGTGGTGAAATTAAGAAGATGAAGAAGGGGTTAATTGGTTGGATTGCTTTCCTCCTTCACCTCCTATCACAAAAGAGGCAACAGCTCCCACTTTAAGACCCCTGAATCCAAGCCCAAGCTCAAATTCAAATCTAGCATCTGCTCTGTCATAGAACACACACACACACACACACACACACACACGCCACCATGAGGCCCATCAGGAGAAGAGATGGAGTGTATTATAATGATAATAGTGATACACATGCTAAGAAACAAGCAACGGGTTCTTGATCCTACTCTTTCCTTACACACTAGGAGCACAGTAAGAGAGCATTTATCAGAAGTGACATTTTAGATGAACCTTCCCAATTTGGTGCCATCAAGATGGTGTTGGACGAAAACTCTCATCATTCCTGATCATTGGCTATGCCAGCATAGACTGATGGGATTTGGGCTTGCCAATCGGAAGGTCGGTGGCTCAATCCCCGTGACGGGGTGAGCTCCCATTGCTCGGTCCCAGCTCCTGCCAATCTAGCAGTTCAAAAGCACGTCAAAGTGCAAGCAGATAAATAGGTACCACTGTGGCAGGAAGATAAATGGCATATCTGTGCGTTGCTCTGGTTTCACAAGAAACAGCTTAGTCATGTTGGCCACATGACCCGGAAAACCTGTCTGCAGACAACCCCAGAGTCGTTCGCAACTGGACTTAACTGTCAGGGGTCTTTTACCTTTACCTTTTTTAAGGCTACCAATGGGCAGATGGACAGCTACATTGCCTGTCTTAGGAGACTAAAAAAGAATAGGGAAGAAGGTCGCTGGAGATAAGGATCCTTCCAGTTTACACCAAATACCTATCTGTTTCACCACCCCATTTTCTATTATAATGAAACAGATGAATATCACAAGCAAGGAATAAAAGTAATTGACTTAATTTATGATAGTGTTTCACTTAATTGTTCAATATTGGTGGTGGTCTTTTAAATGTGAATGTTTATCTATTGATGGCTGCATCATTGTAGGATGACTTGCATATGTGAATGTGACTTCACAGGTTATTAACACTGCAAACTTAACTTGTAGCAACATCTCAAATGTGGTTAGTTCACATATTCAGCTGCTAGGTGAGCAGCTATCTGCTGACATCTCTGAACCTATCGATGATTCTGTTGCATTTTCACTGCTCAGAAACTGCAACCAACCATATAAATTCCAATTTGACTTAGGCAAGAATTAAAATTCCCTGCATTACACCACTGTTCTGTCTTTTGCAGTGTGTCTAGATTAAGAACATAAACCTTCAGTCCACTGTTCTATGAAAATGCCTTATTTCGTTGGTGAAAGCAAGCATGGAAGAGGTGAATTCTTTCAGCTGCAAGATATTGGAAAATAGAAGTGAAACCTTTATTGCGAGTGGCACACCTCTCCTGAGTGTCAAAAAGATTACCCCATTGTATTCTCTCTATTGACTTTATGAGGCTTAGAATAGGGTTCCACTAGATAAGAAGATTGGGATATCATAAAGGTTACTGTCAGCTCAGTCCCAGCTTCTAGTCGCTCAATACGAATTTATGAACATTTTCTGTCTCTTTTTTTAACTTATTCATTACATGATGTTGGGGTTCATAAACAGTATGGCTATTGCTCCAGTTCCCCTTCCTGCTGCAACCACCAGTATTCAACTGAAAGTCCTTCCATCCAGTGCTGGATTTACGTATAAGCTAAACAAGCTATAGCTTAGGGCCCCACTCTCTTGCCCCCCCCCCCCACTATTAATATACCGTACTTCTTCTTAATTGCATTTCACTTCAATTACTTTGATAAAAGACATATTTTGTTATGTGCAAATGGCTTTAAATACGTATTGGGTCCATAAATCACTATATAGCATATATTCAGCACACAAAAACACAGTGATAATTTGTTGTTGACAAAGGACAGTAAAGGGCCCCATTACCTTCAGTAGTTTAGAGCATCATCAGACCTAAATCCAGACCTGTTCCCATCCCATTGTGGTTCTGCTTGGGCAAAATGAAAAATGAACAAGCAGGTGGGGGGTGGGAGTGGGGGTGAAACGTTGCCTAAAATTATAGCAGCTATACTACTTTGCCTAAAACAAATCTGGAAGTTAATTTTGAAGTTCCTGTAAGGCAAATGTTGGGAACTTCAGGACCAGGGAAGAAATGCAACTCTGCTGGTCTCTCTGTCTGTTCCTCAGGACCCTTCCCAAGTCGCACCCCTTCCTCAATCTCAACCCTCTCTCTATCCTCCAGAAAACATGATTAATGAGGATTCCCCCCCCCCAAAAAATTAAACATATAATTTAAGGCTACAAAGAGAGGAATTCAGAAGGCAGAAGTGGGGCTGTGCTTCACATTGCAGGTTTTATGTACCTGTGCCTACAAGGGTCCAAGATGGGGGAGGGGTGCATTTCTTTTCCTCCTAAGGCCCACATCCTTTCCTGAAGAGATAGTGGCTCTTTGAGGATGCTGGCCCTGAGAGTTCGAGCCAGATCCACCATGGTGGGCATGTTATCAAATGGTTCTGAGAAGTGATTAGGTCCTCAGTTAGTGCCTGAGTCTGTTCCTGACAAATTAATAGTTTTACGTATGAGACTTCCAGGCTTCCCTGACTCATTTCTTCTGAATCAGTGCCCTGGTTCCTGCTTTAAGCGAATATGCATCATGTTCAAGCACTGCTTTCTACTAAAAAAAGAAAGGAAAAAAAGAAATTTACATCCAAGTAATAAAATGACATAAGCATATTAAAAATAGGTTTTACACTGCAATCATCTCATTTGTGTTTCTCAAATGTCTGAGAAATGTCTCAAATGGCCAAAAGAAAGGAAAGTAAGCAACTTTGTTCTTAATTTGGAAACAAAAATTCTCAGCATACAATGATAATGGAGGGGTGTTCTGTACCTTCCAAGCTGGTTCAGAGTTTCTTCTGCAAATAAATTTCAAGAGAAATTTGAAATACCCATGTATGGGAATACCCCAGGAATTTTGAACAGAACATACTATATGGCATTGCAGTCCATGCATTGAAAAGAAGAGGCTGAAACAATGAAGAAATTTCCCATCATTTCCATGCCAGCAAATCAGGTCCTGCCTCAAAGAAGGCACATGTTGTGGTGCGACCTGGCAACCAGACCCTGTGTTGCGGGTGGGGATTGTTTGGATAGCCACAACACCCTATTGGTGGGTCCCTCGATGTTGGGAGCAATCCGACCAATGGGACGCAAGAGAAAGGACATCGAGGGACCCATTTATTTGACATGCATGTGAACCTGAGCTTCCTCTTGGGGCTAGTGCATCGGAACACCCGCCCACCTCTCCCTATATTTAGGGCTTGCACTTGACCTTGCTATGCCGCCGTGTGTTGCCTGCTGTTGGGGTAGGGGCACAGCAGGAATTTCCCCCACTTGGCTGATTGGCTGTTGCCACTTGGGTTTTCGCCACCCATGTAGCAAATCGTCACAACTTGTAAGGTTGTGGATAGGCTCTGGTTCAGATGATAGGGTTGGCAGAATGGTCTCGCCCTCCCTATGCGATGGGTATTCCAGTAAAGGAATCCAGGGACTCAATGGTTTGGTCAACCCTGAGAGGGGTTGTGCCTGTGCCTGAGTCCGGGGACATCAGGGTGGCAGGCAGGAGGCACACCCCCTTCTGTTGTTCCTGGTGTTCACCCTGGCTGACCTACGATAGAGCTCTGGGTCAGCGCTGCCTGCAAGGGTGCAGGGAGCTAGTCGAACCAGAGCCTATGCAACCACTCACTTGATTGTAATCAATAAAGTTGTGGCCTAAATTCTGCCAAAAACCAAACCAAAATTTGAGTCATGTCTGAATTTATTTCTAGGGGCAGGTTAAAAGGTCTAAACATGAAAATCAAGGGTTCATGTCAAGAGGCGATAATTGGGAGAACCGGATTGTTTGTTGCTTAGATTGGTTGTGTCCAGTTCAGAACTAAGTAAGCTAAGTTATTAAATTCTAATCACTTGGTTGAACAAAAGCTTCCTTCATAAATCATTCCTTAATAGCCTGTCCAAAATTTCTTAAAGGTGCTGCAGCTGCACTGCAGGGTTGTTCAGCCAGTCAGATTTTAATTATTGAAATGATGCCGCTCAAAGTTAGTTCAGGAAATAAATCCATCTTTGGTATTGCAATGCTATGTTACTTAGGGATTGACTGATCAACCACTTGCTGTGGTTCATTACCACCGATACAGACAGCATAACACTTCCAGTTCAGGGATCTGCCAGATATCTTTCTGGTTCAATGTAGGGGGCAAATGAATGGATTGGTTGAAATATTTATATCATACTGTTTGATCTATAATACCCACAATGTAGATAACAAACTTCTTAAGACTTTCGGGAGATCAAAATTAGGGATTTTAAGTAGAACCTGCTGAATTGTCACATCCTGAAGCAACATAAAAACTGAAACACAGCTATCCAATATCTGACTTTTGTGATACAGTTCTCAAACAACAACAAAAGGCTTACAAATATATCAGGGAAAGTGAGCACAAAAATCCCCATATTATATGATTTACATTTATAAAAGGAACCTGCATTATTTTAGGGGAAATTAGTTTTAAAATGTGTTGATTAAGCAAAATTACATACAAAAGGCATATATTAAGTGAAATCCAAATGAACCTATCTGCAGAACTTTTTTTTTTTAAGTAAACTGATGTGAACATGCGAAGAATTAAATAAAGATTGGGAAAACTGAGAGAATCCAAAATTGACAGATATCTCCCCAGTTTCCACTCCACACATTCTATTTGATGCATATTTGTTTGACTGCTATTACATTGCCATGTCCAGCCCCTAAGCATAGTGATTTCAGCAATCTAAGAGATGTAGATTAATAATATAATAATAATAATAATAATAATAATAATAATTTATTATTTGTACCCCGCCCATGTCATGATGCTACAGTGTTAGCACCAATGAGAACAATTGGAGCCAGTTCAGAGTGAGAGTAATGACTGCTCCCCACCTCAAATGGGGGGGGCGCTTTTTGCAGGGTTGCACACAGCCCCTTGATCCTACACGATCCCTGGCAATGTAGCCTGTCTTTGTCTCCCCAAGCTGGATATCTGGAGGTTCCCTCCCAACCTCAGACAGTTAGCCAACCCCAGCTGGGGAGGTGTTGCCAGGGGAGTTGACCGGGTAGGGTTAGGACCACCCTGCACACACAATAGAGGGTGGAACTTACCTGGGAGCCCTCAGTCAGCTCCAGAGCTTAACCCACCCTGCCCTCCCCCAGTTTCTGCCTTCCTTTTGCAGGTTAACCTCTTCTTTACAGGTATGCAGGCCTGCTATGGTCATTGATGGTTGCTGTTGAAGGAGGGGGAAGGAATTTCCCTGTATTGGCAGGTTTTGCCTTCCCCATAGCAAAACATCACAACTTTGGCAGTTTCAGCCTTGGGCAGAATCCTTTAGTCTATCTTCCTAAATTGGGGGGGGGGTGAGCAGTGACCCACCCCCCCAGCGGCGATCCCAGGGTTCCCATTAAAGGGGTTGTTGGGGGAGTCACCTCTCCCTGTGTTGCGGTGAAATGGGGGGGGGGGTGGGGGTCTCTGCTTAAACATATGTTTTCCAGAGCCAGCCCAATCCCACACAGTTTGGATAACCCTGATGTTCCCCAGATCCCGCCAGGACTGGGAGGGATAAACGCCCAATGCCTAAGCCAAGGTCTCCCTACATCTGAAAGTTTAATAAAGTTGTGGCCAATTTTAATCCCATAACACGTTGTCATGAGTCATTATTCCTCAGGGGGTCACCTGGGGTCGTAGGGGGGGGCGGTTTCTACCTGGCCACGTAATGCTTCATCTAGTAGCACTGCCCTCACTCTGAATGGGAAAGCAACTTTGTTTCATTCCAGTTAAACATGCCATCATTTCAATTCCAAATCTAGTGTCCAAAGAATTACTTGAGAAGCACCCACAAGCTTACATGCACTTTGAACAGTGGATTGCCACTAGCTTCATGACATATTACAAACTGCTTTCAAAAGTCTACTCAAAAGAACTTTGTCCTGTGGCCATCATTCAGGAATCACTTAAATCTGGGGGGTCACTAAGCTAATTCTAGAGGTTTGTTTTCCCTGCTAAAATATCTACAAAACAAAAGAAGAAATGGAGTATCCATCTGAAATTGCAGCAGCATGAGCAATGGCCCTCCAACTTGTTTGCAACTTGGCAATGGGTTGGGGGAGGGGAGGACCATTAGCCACACACATTTGGTGGGTCACCAAAGCCAGCTTTTTGCATATCTTTGTACAGTGGATGTGGGCTACGGACAGCATGGCTCTACTAAGGGGAATAAAGTGTGAAATAAATGAGTAGCTGGTCTGAAAGAGGGCAGTAGAGTGGGTGTGGGGTCATCAAAAATACATCAAATTGTGGCACTTCCTAGTATTATGGTGGAAGTGTAAATCAGATCATAGTGTTACTTGTATCATGGTTTTGGGGTCATTCCATAGGTCTTCCTGTTGCGTTGGTTCCATGATAAATTATACATCTTTATTATTAATGTATGAGACAGTAGTGATGGAAATTTGTAGCTCTAAAGTGTCTGTCAGAAAAGGTTCCCATTCCTTCCTTTGACTTGCCTAGCTCTTTTTTTCCTCCTTTTTGCATATTTAAATCAGAGCTGAAAGAGTAGCTTTGGGGGGGGGGGGGGTTGGTGAAATGTGCTTTGGGGATGTTCTCTCTTACCCAACCCCAGTCTCCTCTCCCTTTTCCAGGAATATAGAAAAGTTCAGAACTGGTTTTCAGGGTTGCATTCCATTAGAACAGAGCAGTTTATGCTGCCTTTGTTAAAAACTGCTTATGCATTTAAATGTAGAGGAGGGGTCATTTAGAAGTTTCACTCAGCATTATCAGTGAGAAGGGCCTTCTCCACACATGCATATAGTTTGTGCAACTCTTGAGATTAGTTCCATTGCCAAAATTCATAACTAAGCCTGAGCCAAATGTTCTAATTTAAAACTTTCTGGTGAAGTTTTGGTTCCAGTTTTGGATGGCAGGGTGAAAAAATGTCCTAAAACCACACCATTCCTTCTTACTCCCCCTTCTCCCCAAGCAGAACTTTCAACCTTCCTTCTTTTTTTTCTTTTTTCTTTTTTGCATTGGGAAACGGCCATAGCTGTCAACTTTCCCTTTTTTTGCAATGGGAAACGGTGCTGGAATAAGGGAATTTCCCGCAAAAAAGGGAAAGTTGTCAGCTATGTCCCCAAGGTGGTGAACTCCACCCCATGTCAGGATTCAGCCATGCTCATGCCTGAGGTATCATTGGAGGAGGGTGAACATTGCCCTCATGAGGATTTATGCACCTCCAGCTACCCTGAGGAGATGGTGGATTGAGACAATGCATGTTGCTCCTGGCTTGCTCACCAGTGCTTATATACTTGTGGGTTGTTATGGTTAGAGTGCTGGACTCTTACCTGGGAGACCAGGGTTTGAATCCCTGCTCATCCCATGAAGCAAACTGGGTGGCTTTGGGCCATTCATAAATTTTCAGTTTAATTTACCTCATAGGCTTTGTTATGAGGGTCAAATGGGGAAGAGGAGAACCATGTATACCACCTTGAGACCATTGGAATAAAAAGGTGGTATTTCAATGTATTTGTCCTGCACATCCCAGCCAAGTTAATTCTTTATTGACAAAAGCACACACTTATCACAGCTTTTAAGGTGCAATTTGGACACCCACATCCACATGCTTCCAGCATCTACACATAACTGCTTTCCCAGTTTGTGCCTGGTGGAACAGTTGAAGTAACAGTGGTACCATAACTCCCAGGATTACCGGTATGTACCCTTATCTGATGGAGTATGCACATGCAACCAGAGACATTGACTGCTTAGACCAGGGATAGGCAACCTAAGGCCCCGGGGACTTAATCAATCCGGCCCGCAGACGGTCCGGGAATCAGCATGTTTTTACATGAGTAGAATGTGTCCTTTTATTTAAAATGCATCTCTGGTTATTTGTGGGGCATAGGAATTCATTATTTTTTTTTCAAAATATAGTCTGGCCCACCACATGGTCTGAGGGACAGTGGACTGGCCCACAGCTGAAAAAGGTTGCTGACCCCTGGTTTAGACCTTCCCCCTTCCCCACACCTTTGCTCCTGCCTCGTGGGTGGCATCAAAACTCATAAATTGCTGTCCCCCTCTCCTAGGTCCACCTTCTGCCCCCTGCCTCTGTCACACATTCATCAGAGCCCTGCTGGTCCCTGACAGTAATAAGTAACCCTACTTATAGCTCCTACCCTTTAGAATTCCCTCCAATTACATATTAGACAATCTATGTTTTCTTTCCATCACCTACTGAAAAACTTCCTCTTTCAGCAAACTTTTTAGGTGGAACAAAATAATAATAATAATAAATTCCTTCCAGTAGCACCTTAGAGACCAACTAAGTTTGTTCTTGGAATGTGCTTTCGTGTGCATGCACACTTCTTCGGATGTTTTTAGGTGGAGTTTTTAGGTGGAGTTCTTCTTCCCAGTCTGTATCTGTATTGGAAATATTTGCTAACTGATTTATATGCAGAATTTGTTTTTATACATGAAAGTATTTAAATTGCTTTATTTGCAGAATTGTTTTTCATTGTTTTAATACTTCTCATTCATGTAACCTGCCCTGGGACCTCTGATGCAGCAAAAACATCCAGATCAGAGGAAAAGAGACCTAACATCAACCAAGGCTAGATCTATACAGATATTTTAAAAATGCTATTAAAAATCACTATGGGGGGGGTGAGCTCCCAAGGCAATCTGTCATTGGCTTTGGATTCTGCTCTATAGTGCCATCTAGTGCCATATTTTTATAACACATTTTTAACG
Source organism: Lacerta viridis (assembly GCA_900245905.1). NCBI lineage: Eukaryota > Metazoa > Chordata > Lepidosauria > Squamata > Lacertidae > Lacerta > Lacerta viridis. The sequence goes on from OFHU01001877.1 coordinate 37,074, forward strand.
TTATAAGTTGACCTGTGTAGCTGAGTCCCAAGTTCCTGTTTCTGCTGCAGCCTTAAGAGAGAGGAACAGGGAATCTGTGACCCTCCAGGCGTTGCTGGACTCCAACTCCCATAAGCCCTAGTCAGCATGGTCACTATTAAAAGGCTGATAGGAATAGGAGATCAACAACACCTGGAGTGCCACAGGTTCCTCATCTCTTTTATAAAAAAAAAAACTAAAAAAAAAAAACTGTCCAAGTATGAGTGGGACTGTGGAGAAACTGGATGCTGTAGGTTGCAAGAGATTTTAAGTCTATTCCTCTTGCTTGGTACTTTTTGCTGAACTGCCAGCTGGTAATATTTCTTTCCAGATGTTGTGACTATGGGAGAGATATTTCTGGGAATAGGGTTACCAAAAACAAGTATTTTTAAGCATGTTGAACTCTCATCGGGGAGACAAATATTCCTAATTCAGGTAACTACACATGCCAATGTTATAGAAAGAACCTTCAATTTAATGACTTTAATGAAATAAACCAACTGATTCCAGATAGAAAGTGAGAGTCTATTAAAACCTTTTGGGGAAACTTGGGAGTGAAAGGCTGAATAAACTCATCATAGGAACTTCTGATAAACTGCCACTTGGAATTGTAAATCTATTTGTCAAAATACCTTAGAGAGAGACACTCTGTTTTATCTTGCTATATAGATTGCTAGGCTATTTCCCCCGCAAGCACTATTACCCTTTGAACAGAGCTGTATTATATATTTATACTTGCTAAGCTTAAGCCAAGTTAGAAGAGAGTCACTATAGTTTTGAAAGATTTTGAATAGCATTTTTGTGTATGTTGGGTTTTGTTTGTTTTTTGGTATGCAAGGAAAACAGTCTCCCTGGAATAGACTTACTTTGGTCATGGGCACTTTCTGTGCCCTTAAAACCCAAGCAGAAAATGATCCAGATCCAGGTCATATTCATACTATATATTTTAAACACTGAACAGTCATAGCTTCCCCCAAATTGTTTTGGGAGCTGTAGTTTGATCAGGGTGCTCAGAACTGTTAGTTGACTCCTACTACTCACAAAGCCGTACAATTCAGAGTGTTTTAACAACCAATCTCTCTTCCCAGGGAACTCTGGGAACGCCCATCAAGTTTTGTTGTCCTTGTCCTTCAATCTGGCTAAATACAGTGCTTTTGCTCTAATACAAGAAGTCAACTCTGGACATGGCAAGGAAGGGACTGGAAATTGAGACAGTGGTAAACAGGGAAAGAGTATGCATTCATTTTCATTGCATACACTCCTGGATTGGTTGCACTGGAGTACAGCTACAAAATGGTTCTGTCAAAGGCTTCATGGGGGCAGGGGAATAGGCTTGGAGATGTTAGCATCATGTTGTGGGAGGCAGAGGATAGCCCAATATTATTATTTTTCCTGCCTGAAGTAAAGGACATTGTGTTGTCCCTGCCTGCTCCCATTCCATGTGAAGAAGCTGACATGCTTCAACACTGCTGATGGAGGAGCACTCTCCACTGCACTTGGAAGCAGCAACCTCACACAGTCCTGTCCTCCAGCAACTTGCCCCTCGGCATAGACTGCCACCTAATGGACTAGTGTAATTCACTGCATGTGGAGCTGCCCTTGGATATGGTCCAGAGACTGCAGCTAGTGCAGAATGCATCTACTAGCCTGGTATATGGTGCAACCTGATGGGGACATGAGCAATTGGTTCTGAAATTGGTGCTCTGAGCTTCTCACCCACAGCATTAGAACCTCACTTGGTCACTGCACAGGTTGAAAGGGCTGGAAATAATTTTTTCCTCCTAACCTTAATTAGTCCCTTGGTGGTGGTGGTAGTTTCGCCTTTTATTTTATCCCCTATGCATAGGTGGCTACAAAGACAGATCATACCTAGTTTTTCTTTGTAAGCATTAAGGACAATCACTGCTTGAATGAAAACATTATAAAATGACATTCCAGATGCTATTAATTAAAGGTGCAATTCATCATAGCCATAACAACCATTCATACTCATGCTTTGTTGGGCAATACAACACTCTCCCTCGGCAGGATTTCTGGATTGCAGTAGATAAAGTTGAGCCACTTCTCCTGCTCTCTTAAATAATAATAATAATAATAATAATAATAATAATAATAATAATAATAATAATATGTGTGTGCGTGCACGTGCACACACGCGTTTGCATATTGCATAATTGCATTGTGATTCAGCATGGCACATTGCTGCTATAAAGTGGCCCATTATAGATGGAAACAAAGAAGTGTAAAAGTGAGGGGAGGCATTGATTATGAATTCTCAGAAGGTATTTTATGAACAGCCCCCCCCTTTTTTTTTTGCTTTTGGTATGCTTGACTTCCATTACAATTTCTTCTTGAAAAGAAGAGGGGAACTTTATATCTCTCTGCTGTGCACAGCAAAATCTGGTATTCTATTACTATAACTCAGAAAAAGTGTGAAGGACTTAGATAGGAAATAGACTCATAGCTGTTTCGGAAGAGAAGTGAAGACAGAAGTATTTTTCAATGCTTCCTCCTGGTTGTTTAACAAGGCTACACTTTTGTACCCCACACTTCACATTTAGTTTCACACGAGTCTATTAATCTCATTTGGCATGACTAAGTCCACATTTATACCATACAATTAAAGCACCAGGATACCAGGATAAACAGTTATGGCTTCTACCAAAGAATTCTGGGAGCTGGGAGTTGTTACATGTGAGGGTAATAAGGACCTCCCAATAAGGACCTCCCAACAACTTTCAGTGCTCTTAACAAACTACTGCTCCCAGGATTCTTTGTTTGTTGGGGATAGGGTTGGGAAAGGCATGATTATTTCCACTGGTATCTTAGTGATATAACTGTATGATGTGACTGTGGCTTTTGTCATACTCAAAGCAGGACAAATGAAATTAATAGACATGGCTTACTTAAGTCCCTTAATTACAGTGGGTCTTGTCTGGATAGAAGTGAGTTGAAGACAACCCATGCATTTTATGTGCGTTTTAAAAGTATTTCATTCACTGTGGTATTTCTCAGCCTTCATTTACTATAAGGCCTGGGGTGGGGTATAGCAATATAGCTGTGCAATTAAATAAAATAATTTCAACAAGAAAGTAATACACTTCAAACAGGAAGTCAATAAGTTGCTGTTTAATGTTTCTTGTAAGCCGCTTTGGAAAGATTTGTAACTT
>OFHU01002011.1:0-27008 GCA_900245905.1 Lacerta viridis
GAGGTCACAAACCCCGTTATGGTTTCCCCAGGGGCTTGCCGCTTTGCATAGAAGGCATTTCGACGAGCCACCACCGAGGGCTGTGGCGAGAAGTGCCCCTTCAGCCGTTCCACTATTGTTTTGTAAGGAACGGTAGCGACATCATCAGGCGCAAGGAGAGCCCGGGCGATTTCGAATGTCTCCTCTCCGCAGACGCTGAAGAATATCGCCCTCTTCTTGGCATCGTTGGTGACCCCTTTAGCTTCTAGAAGAAAGGTGAAACGGGTGGCGTATCCTTCCCAGTCTCCTGATGCTGGGTTGAATGGCGAGAAGCTGCTGTCCGTTGCCATCTTGAGTTCCTTGGGACCCGGAGCTGAAGCCTGGATACACGGTGCGAGGCAGCTGTGCGGCAGGTGGCGTTGCTGCGGTGCTGTGTGTGGCAGTCAGCTCAGCGGGATCCCATCCTCGTCGCCAGTGAAAGATACTCGGAGTCCAGTGTGATTTTCATGCTCTTTATTCAGCTCATAGTAGTGAGGAATGTAGTTCCCCCAAAACGTTTGCTTTATATACACTATTTACACAATGGGCCCCACGTGATTGGCTAATTCCGGGATACTCCTGTATGCCAATCAGAGTGCGGATTCATTCCACCTGGAGCTGGATTGGGTGGCTCCTGCAGACCAATCAGACTGCTGCAATCTCAATCCTATTGTTCTGGGACCAGTCAGACTGCTGCAATCTCAATCCTATTGTTCTAGGACCAATCAGACTGCTGCAGTTTGGATCCTATTCAACTCAGTACATAACACTACCCTACAGGGTTGTTGTGAGGATTAAATGATGGGGGAGAGCATGTATATTGCCTTTTGTTCCTCGGAGGAAAAGGTGGGATAGAGAAATGAAATAAATAAGTAAATAAAATCATGCTAAAATTGCGGAAAGACAGGGAGGGCATGTCCGAATTTTATGAAGGGCCCCCTCCGTTTCCACCTATAATCTGACTAGCACCTTGAGTCCGTGGCTGAGCCAAAGTTCACACTTGAAATTACATCTACGGTGGTCGTTTATGCATTCCTGAAAGAGGAAATCTATCGCCAAAACAAGACACGAATTTGCATACAAATAGCATATAAATATAGCTATAATTTATATAACAATTATATCTGTAATTCAAAAACAACAACAACAAAAAACCACAGTGCATTTCACCACCACACAGAAGATTGTGACCATTTGTGCCTTCTCAGTCTGCTGCCCATGTCTTTTAGTTTAATAATAATAATAATAATAATAATAATAATAATATATTTATACCCTGCCCATCTGGCTGGGTTTCCCCAGCCACTCTGGGTGGCTCCCAACAGAATATTAAAACACGATAAAACATCAAACATTAAAAACTTCCCTAAACAGGGCTGCCTTCAGATGTCTTCTAAAAATCAGATAGTTGTTTATTTCCTTGACATCTGATGGGAGGGTATTCCATGGGGCGGGCGCCACCACTGAGAAGGCCCTCTGCCTGGTTCCCTGTAACTTCGCTTCTTGCAGGGAGGGAACCACCAGAAGGCCCTCAGAGCTGGACCTGTGTCTGGGCTGAACGATGGGGGTGGAGACGTTCTTTCAAGTATACTGGGCCGAGGCCGTTTACAGCTTTCAAAGAAGACCAGAGATGGATTACACACAAGCTTAAGCTCCATTATCCATCCATCCATCCATCCTCCCTCCCTCCCAATTAAGCATGGAATGCACATTACGAGCAGCACTTCAAATATGCGGCTACTTCTGAGAAGGGGTGAGAGGGAGCTGAGTTTGAAAAGCTGCAGCTGGGCTACAAAAGCCACAGAGCCCCATGACATGGAAAAGCAGGAACATTGCGATCAGGAGAGCTCTGGCATTCAATGCAGAGAAGGGTCAATAAGTGGGTATGTGCATCTATGTCGGTTTTACTCTTTTGCGGTTTTGGTTAAAAACAAAATCCCAACTCTGCTGGGAAGCAGCTCAGCAGATTCTGGTGGACCGGTCCAAGCTCTGGAAATAGGTTTGTTGCTATTTGTTCTGGAGAGATGCTCCCTTTCCTTTCACAGCTGCACCTTAGAAGTGCAACAAGCCCAGTTTACCAGAACACGACCACTAAGCGAGCAGAAAGGAGTACTTAGGAGGCAGGACCTGCAACCTCCATTAGGTGGCGCTATTCCTTTGCGGTGTTTGCAGCCCTGCGGATTTTGGATGCCATTGAGCCACATCCATTGGAATAAGTTGTTAACTTCATGGTTCTCAGTGTCTCGACTCTAACGAACACTGGATCTCACTCTTTGACTCAAATTAAAATGACTGGTCAACGCTAATATAATTTGCAAACGTTTTTTCTTTTTTTTTTTTAAACAGAATTTATTAGCGTTTTCATAATATAACACAAACCCCAAACCCACACCTACAAATACAAAAACAAATACAAATACACATAATGTCAGGATTCTTCTTCTTCTTCTTAATTATATACCTTACCTAAAAAAAAAAAAAATTCTAGTTCTGAATCTTGACTTTTGACTTCCCCCGCCTTTTCACCTTCGGTTTTAAATCGATATACTACTTTCTTAACATCTTTTCTCTATATAAAAAAAATTAACTCTAATTAAAGATAACACAATTATCTTGATTCTTCTATTATAACAAAAATCTTAACCAAATATTCTTATAAAGACTGAACTTACTTCTTCTGTCCTTTATCATGCTGCTTTTAACTTAAAATTCAATATCTCCCTACTTGTTTAAAATAAACTTATAATTAACAGACTTCACTCTCCGATTTCAGATACCATGACAGACCATTTGGAATATACATTTAATACTTCAACCCACTCCCCCTCTGTCCATTATCTTTCTCTGTCTTTCACCAGAACCGGATCCCCAATTCTCTTCTTCCAAATGTCCACAGATCCAGGCAGCATTCACAACAGACCTTGCATCAAGCTTCAGGGTGTCCATCACTTCTTTTTTGGGCTCCTCCGTATCTTTGTACCATAATTCTTCTTCTTGTAGAAATCTTAATTCCATGTCCCTTGCCCCCGAGCTCCCACCTCGGGGTCTGGATATTATAAATTTTCCCGTTCCAGGGCTGCCACCCCCAGAAATCGGTTCCTCTTCCCGGAGTTGCCCAGCCATTTCAAACCATCCTTCAAGCACCCCTCCCAGCTCTTTGCCAAGGTTCGATTCCATTGTATAGAACTTTTGAAAAGCCTCCTCTGTGGAAGTTAAATCCATTTTCTTTAGAATTCCACACAAGGCTTGTAGTTTCCGATCAAGCAGTTCCAGCTTCAAGACAGTGAGCATTTCCTCATCTTTTAAACCAGAGTTCAATACAAGTGCAAACACAAAGTCCAGCATTTTGAAAGGGAGGGTGGGTATCAAATTTCAACTCCTGTCTCTTCCTTCCTTTGTTTCAATTTTTTCCCACGACAGTCCAAATCGTCGCCATTTTTCCGAAGCCGGAGTGTAAAGACCAAAACTTCAAATGGAGATATTTTTTCCCCAATTAATCCCCAAAGGGAAATCTCAGCAGTCTCAGTTTTCAAATTCCAGATACTTTCTATCGATTATTGTAGCAGCAGTCACTTAAACTGGTTAGTTTCTTTCATCTCCCGAAGGGAAGGGAGGCGGGCTGCCTTTCCTCTTTCCCCCAGATCGTTCCAAGATTAAAAAAAAGTCAGTCAAGTACTCACAGCCACTGGGTTCTTATCAGCTCATTAAAGACAGGTAGAACTTAGACGCTCATCAAGGCTTTGTCGCCGCATTTACATCCCGGTTGGGGCATGTCCCCTATAGCCCGGCTCCGTCGTCCCTTCACCCCCACTCCCCCTTTACAGGGGGGGCGAGGGAAGGGTTCGGAGCCACAATGGGCACAGCCGGGGAGCCCAGGGTGCGGGACGCTCTTCCCGCACCCCAACCGGAGCCCCGCTATGCGGTAGCAGGGCTCCTAACCCCCGGGATGGACTGGGCGCTTCGCAGCCGAAGCAGCCCACGACCACCCTCAATGGCGTCGCCGCCGGAAGTTCATAATTTGCAAACGTTTTTTCATCCTGGACTCATAAGAATGGCAGTCTGGGATTATTTTGTTCATCTCCTGTCGCCAGTCAGGGGAGATGTGCTCTTAGCAGAAGGCCGGGAGGCAAATGAAAGCTGTGAAGCCATGAGTTTTATTATGCAGTTAACACTTCCCGAAAGGTGTTTTTTTCCCCTTCACTGCATGCGAGTCAGGAGTTTGTCTGATTTCTGCAGAGTCCTTCTTTCCAAAAGGTCGAAGGGTCACAGAAATCTGGAAGGGTTGCATGTACAAAGTTACACACCCCTGTTCACAAGTGACGCTATTTGAACAAAGAAGATTGGGCCTGAATATAACAACAGAGGAAACAGCCAAGTCAGACGGTTAGGTCCATCAACTCAGTATTGTCTATAGCAGTGTTTTTCAACCTTTTTTGGGCAAAGGCACACTTGTTTCATGAAAAAAATCACGAGGCACACCACCATTAGAAAATGTTAAAAAATTTAACTCTGTGCCTATATTGACTATATATAAAGTAATTCTCTTGAATAGGAATCAAATAAACACAAAGAAAGTATTTTATAATTACTTTATTATGAAATAGTAAGTAAACAGAAATATGAAAAATTATAAAATACTTTATTCAGTGCGCAACCAGGGCCTGTTTGGCTGAACACAAAGCTGATATTCTGGCTGGAATTTTTCCCACGGCACACCAGGCAACACCTCGCGGCACACTAGTGTGCTGCGGAACAGTGGTTGAAAAACACTGGTCTATAGTAGTGGCTCTTCGGACTCTTTTCTCTGAGCCACGCTTTCAGAATAAAAAACTGCTCGCTCCACGTGGTAAGAAATACGTTGGAAAACGAAAAGAAGCAACTCCCAGCAGTGCTTGATTTATAGCACAGAACACAAGTACTTTGTAATATGATCACGGGGCATCCAGAATGCAATGCAGCTACATAAGAACATGAATCATTCTCAAAATATAATTATAAACAAGACAAAGTACATGTGTACTTTGATGCTGATGGGGAAGAGCTGATCGGACCTGAACAAGCTGGATTCCGGCAAAGACAATCAACAGTAAACCATATTCTGATTTTACACCATCTTGCCAGGAAATACTCCGCAACCAAGGGTGGCCAACTTTGTGCAGCTTTTATAGATTTAAAGGTGGCGTTCGACAGCAGCCCCAGGAGTCTCCTATGGAGAAAACTTGCCCGTTGGGGCATAGGCAGAAGGCTACTGTGGTTAATAATCAAACTCCACGAGGGCTCAGCGGCTAGGGTCAGAATTACACCGGAGGGGGATCTTACTAACTTAATTCCCATTAATAGAGGTGTTCCGCCAGGGATGTATACTTGCGCCACTTCTGTTTAATCTGTTTATATCTGATATGAGGACACCCCTAATAGATGCCCAGAACAGGATTCATGCTCCCCGCCTTGCACGATTCCGCTGCCCCCTATTATTATATGCTGATGATGCAGTGATCTTATCTTTTCCCAGAGTGGGTCTTAGGAGGGCCCTGAAAATATTTGGGTCATACTGCAATTCAAACCTGCTCACAATAAATTACGTAAAATCAAAGATACTAATCTTCTCCAAGAGCCGGAAACTTTACAACTGGAGAATTGTTGGGAGGTCTATCGAGCAAGTGTACAGATTCCATTACTTGGGAGTTCAGCCCCAATACAACCTTGGTTGGAAGGCTCACTTAGCCTATGTTACAAACAGAGCTAAAACCATCTCATTTCCGATTCTGCGATACTTCTTCTCCGAGGGGTGCCCTCCATATTCCATCAGCACTGAAAGTATTCAAGGCCAAGGTGGTTCCGACAATTGCTTACGTGATTTCAGTCTGGGGGGTCTTTTGTTAAATTACCCGAACTTGAAATAATACAAAATCTATTTCTAAGGAGATCAATGAAACTACCCAACTGTGTAAGCAATACAGCGATAAGAATGGAACTTAATATCGCATCCCTTGAAAATGCCCTTTGGAAGCATATACTATTCCACTGGATATCGCTCTGGCATAACCTCTCAAATCTGTATTTGATACAGTGTATGTGGAGGGATGATTTCCAAAGCCCATGGGTTAAGACACTGCAACTGAGAATTATGGCTATGGGACTCTCCCCATCAAATCTACTGGAGCAGGATCTAGCTTCAGCCAAAAGAACAGTAATTTATAAACTAGATGAGATAGATTTGCCCCAGAAGATGGCACTGAGTTCCCCCTTGAATCTTGGCTTATTGCCCTTGCAAAAACTCCCCCAGTACTTGGATTCTCTTTCTGTAGCAGCCCACAGATATGCCTTTATAAAGGCAAGATTCAACGCCTTCCCTTCCAAGGTAATGGAAAATAGAATCTCTAATGGACAGATATCTCATTTTCTTCCAATTTTGGCAAATGACCATTCTGGCAACCGTCAGCAAATGTTGCATTAATTCCCCATTAGTACACGATGCTTAATGTAGACAAATAACAAAATTAGAGGATCCATAGGTAAAACGCAGCCTGTAATTACTTCTATTTCAGTTATTACAGCCTCCAATAATTTTCCAATTCTGGGACACATCCAAAATATATGCCACATCCCAGCATTTACGCCTTTGCATGTCTGACAGGCATCACTTGCTGTACTGTATATTTGATTAAGATGGAACAGTGTTAGGTACTAGCGGAATAAGAACTTTTAAAAACCTTCCATGTTTGCTGGAGAATGTCATGCCAGATACACTTCCATTGGTCTGATAGAAGATCCAGCCCTAGCTCTCTCTCTCTCTCTCTCTCTCCCCCCCCCCCAGCTATTTTCGATACGGATTTCTTGTTGGGTCTAAAACCAATATAATCGTGCATATTTCACTTGATAATTCTGTTGTGTTTCTCTTTATTTTCTGAAGCACTCAGGGAGGGCGGACAGTTCAGCAGGCCCAACCATCCCAGATCATAAGGGCTGAGGGAGAAGAAGAGAAGAAGAAGAGTTTGGATTTGATATCCAGCTTTATCACTACCCTAAGGAGTCTCAAAGCGGCTAACAATCTCCTTTCCCTTCCTCCCCCACAACAAACACTCTGTGAGGTGAGTGGGGCTGAGAGACTTCAGAGAAGTGTGACTAGCCCAAGGTCACCCAGCAGCTACACGTGGAGGATGCAAACCCGGTTCACCAGATTACAAGTCTACCGCTCCTAACCACTACACCACACTGGCTGCTTTGTGTTGCTACTGCCTGCGGTTCCTGGTGGGACAGAAGGGAGGAAGTCCAACAGGGAGCAGAGCCGGGGCCAATGGCAAGCAGAATCAGCTCAATCTCGTTTCGCACCTGCATCCTCCTCCCTGCCGAGTTTTTCAAGGGCAACACCGAGGCAAAGAAAGAAGAAATGGACAGTCAAGGCCACCCCCTGTCAGGGACTGGGAAGAGGAGGAATGGTGGAGACTGCCTCCCCAGCCTGACCCTTCCAGAGAAGAAGAAGACAGTTCAGAATTGCAACAGGGGTTTGAGGGAGGTCACAGCTCAGAGGCAGATGAAGGGGAAAGCTTGGAAATAATGGGAGAGGACGACAACAAAGAGGAAGCACCAGAGGGGGGATGGACAGCTGATGGACACACTGTCTTTAGAAAGCATTCCAGACCCCCCCCTCCCAGAACCCGGCAAGCAATGAAAGTAGGAGAGCAAAGAGCTCCCAGGCAGAGGGCACTTCTCAACAGCCGTAGTGATGACGCATGAGAGGCAGGGGGTGGAGACTCATTCGGAGGAATGCCACTTATTCCGAGAGGCCACATTCCCAAGCCTCTCTCTGTGAATATTGAATAAAAACAGAAGGTAAGGATTCTCTCTAGTCCATTCCTGGCAACCTGTTGTGGAGGGGTTGTTTCTTTGCTGCCTGAAACCCCCCAAGATTGGTTGTAAGTAAGAAAATAGGGCAGGTCGAGGCTGTCTGAGAACAGACCGAGGTTGGTTGGGCAGGGCCCTGCTTGCTCTCCGCTGGCTGTGGCCAACTTCTCTTTCAGCAGGGGCACCTGAGCCTCTTAATGACTGCAAGACGGGAGCAAATGCAACAGGGCGGCGAGCTGGGTCCTGGGCTAGCTCAGTTGGTAGAGCATGAGACTCTTAATCTCAGGGTCATGGGTTCAAGCCCCACGTTGGGCAAAAGATTCCTGCAAGGCAGAGGGTTGGACTTGATGACTCTCAGGGTCCCTTCCCTACAATTCTATCATCCCTATCAGATTGTGACAGGAAAAGCTGCACCTGTCAAATTTACCTCATGACTGTGAGGCGGTGGATGGATCAACCTGTCCATTTTGTCCACTCTCGGTTTCTCATTTTTCCATTCTTAATTTCTGTTTGCTACATTTATGTATTCATTTGTGAATTTCTTTTTTTTTAAAAAAAAGCCCTCATGTTAATTCACCATTAATTCATAATATACACTTTTTTGTATGCCACCTTGTCTAAGATATCGAGCAATAATTCTCTGTTTTAAACTGCATTTTTCATATGTTATCTTCACTTATGCCTTTTTATGCATCTTTCCCCTCAATATAGAACACTTTGAAGGCAGTTTCCAGCTGGAGAACTTCACTCAGAGTTTTGGGGGGTGGCGGAGGCAGGTTTCAATGGGTAGCTGAATTTTGCTTTCTGTATTCTTTTCAGAAAGTACAAGTTAAGTAGATTTTCATTACAATTGTTTCTCCCCCACCCATCTGTAACAGTGAGGTAGCCATACAAAGGCTCGGGAACCTCTGGCAGGAAAGGAATTGTAACAAAATAAATAAATGAGCGAAACGCTGAAATGCTCTCCAAGGGCCAATAGGAGAAGCTGAGACAAATTAAACAAGAGAATGAGAACTGAAGGTTAGGAAAGGGCCAAGGGAGAAATCTCCCTTTGTGGCTTATTAAATCAGCATTGTGCCCAAACCCTTATTAATCCAATTAAGCATAATTGTATTGTTTTCATTAAGCTTTACTGCTCCTGCACGTCGCTGTTTCCCTTTCTGATACCGAAGGAAAGGGAAAAGAAGGCCCAAGGCGCTCTCTGTTTGAAATCTGCCGCTCCGTCGCAATCGGGGAAAGGTGCTCAGGCAGTGCCAGATTTACGTATAAGCTAAACAATCTATAGCTTAGGGCCCCACGCTGTTGGGGGACCCCCCAAAAAATAAAGGGGAAAAAACTGGGTGTACATTTCCAAAATATAAGATAAAAAACAAATAAAATAAAACCTACATACAGCAACAGTGTTTTGTGTTGTGTAGGCTCCTATGATGTAAGTCATGGGCCCCGCCTGCTAGCCTGCTCCCTAAAATATCACTGGTTTGCTCCTTTCTATATATAGGGTGCCTACATTCTGCATGGACTGGTTGCAACATGTGCAAATGGCTTGAGATACCTATTAGGTCCATAAATTACCATATAGCATATATTCAACACAAAAAAAGTGACAATTTGTTGTTGACAAAGGACAGCTGGACATATAAAGGGCCCCATTACCTTCAGTAGCTTAGGGCCTCATCAAACCTAAATCCGGCCCTGTGCTCAGGATATGGAGTTTGCGGAGGGATTGCTTGTTCATAGCAGATATCACAAAGGCGAACCTTTGGGTTGCTAAAAACAAGAGATGTGCTGCAGCAAACATTTTCTGCTTAGCTGATCCTCTGGTTTCATGCCAGCTTGGGAGGGAGACTTAAGTTGTGGCACCAGAAAAGCTTTGCAACAATGTGCTTTGGGTGTTTTGGCCATTTCAGCCCTCACTGGCTGTTCTGCTGCATTATGGGCAAAACAACAACATGCCCTCCAATAATCCTCAGATGAAAATAGGGGCATTTTATTCTACATTAGTATCACTGCATGAGCACATACCCTCCAACATTTCTCTGATGAAAATAGGGGTGTCCTTTTCAACAACAACAACAAATACAACAACATTTATATTGCGCCCATCTGGCTGGGTTTCCCCAGCCACTCTGGGCGGCTCCCAATAGAATATAAAAAAACATGATAAAACATCAAACATTAAAAACTTCCCTAAACAGGGCTGCTTTCAGATGTCTTCTAAAAGTCAGATAGTTGTTTATTTCCTTGACATCTGATGGGAGGGCGTTCCACAGGGCGGGCACCACCACTGAGAAGGCCCTCTGCCTGGTTCCCTGTAACTTCGCTTCTCACAGGGAGGGAACTGGCAGAAGGCCCTTGGAGCTGGAACTAAGTGTCTGGGCTGAACGATGGGGGTGGAGACTCTCCTTCAGGTATACTGGGCTGAGGCTGTTTAGGGCTTTAAAGGTCAGCACCAACACTTTGAATTGTGCTCGGAAATGTACTGGGAGCCAATGTAGGTCTTTCAGGACCGGTGTTATATGGTCTCAGTGGCCACTCCCAGTCACCAGTCTAGCTGCTGCATCAACCCAACTAAGATGGTCAATGGTCAAGAATGACAGGAATTGTCATCCAGTAACCTTGGGAGACCCACAGATTCCACCCCACTGGTTTAGAAGGAAGGAGGAATGTGCTTTGGCTTTGGTACGTACCACTGGCTGTTAGGTCTCCACATTTCCAGTTAAAGACTTTGTCTAGTTTTGCTTGTTTAGCTGTATCAAGGTGCTCACCGAAAAATTAATTTGACATTGTGAGCCACCTTGAGCCATTGTAGAATGGCAATGTCTACATGTTTTGACTATTTTACTTACTAATATGTGGGACGGCGGAAGTGGCTGATATTCACCATTCATTTCTGGGATGGGGAACCTCTGGCCCTCCAGATGTTCCTGGGCTTCATCTCCCATTAACCCCAACCAGCATGGGCAATAAGAACAGAATAAGAGCCTGTTGGCTCATCTAGTCCAGGATCCTGTTCTCACATCGGCCACCGAGGTGCTAGTGAGAAACACTTATGCAGGACCTGAGGACAAGGCAATGGTCAAGGATGATAATAATACACTGGTACCTCAGGTTAAGAACTTAATTCGAATTCGTTCCGGAGGTCCGTTCTTAACCTGAAACTGTTCTTAACCTGAAGCACCACTTTAGCTAATGGGGCCTCCCGCTGCTGCTGCGCCGCCAGAGCACGATTTCTGTTCTTATCCTGAAGCAAAGTTCTTAACCTGAAGCGTTATTTCTGGGTTAGCGGAGTCTGTAACCTGAAGCGTCTGTAACCTGAGGTACCACTGTACTAATAATAATTTATTATTTATACCCCACCCATCTGACTGGGTTTCCCCAGCCACTCTGGGCGGCTTCCAAAGAAAGAATATTAAAATACAAAATCATCCGTTTAAAAGCTTCCCTAAACAGGGCTGCCTTCAGATGTCTTCTAAAAGTCCGATAGTTGTTTATTTCTTTGACATCTGATGGGAGGGTGTTCCACAGGGCAGGCGCCACCACCGAGAAGGCCCCCTGCCTGTTTCCCTGTAACCTCGCTGCCTGGTTCCCTCTCGTAGTGAGGGAACAACCAGAAGGCCCTCAGAGCCGGACCTCAGTGTCCGGGCTGAACGATGGGGGTGGAGATGCTCCTTCTGGAGTCCAGCAACATCTGGAAGTCCACAGGGTTCTCACTGCACCACCCTGATTTATCTTCTTTATATCTCAGCTTTCTTCAGTAGAAATCAAGGCATCTGTTGGGTTCCCAAGTCTCCCAGTCAGGCGCTGACCAGACCGACTGGCGTCAAGCAGGCTGTGCCTTCAGACCATGTTGCAGTTCATACTTGCAGATTCTTCCCATGAAGTTGCCAGTAGACTTGAAACATGTTGGGATTTGTTCCGTGTTAATACGTTCCCTGCAGAACTCGTGCAAGCTAGTATTTTGTGCGCCGTGTGCTGATTTGGGGAATTTGCCTCTCCCCTTGCCATACTGTAGAGGAGTGTTGAATACAAACTGGAGTGGGGGGGGGGATCAGCCAAATAACTTTATCACATCTGGCAAGGGTCTGAAGGATGACAGTCTTTGCAGAAGTCCTACAATTGGTCATCTAAAGGAGAAACCAAACATCTAGGCTTGTCGGAATAGTATAACCCACGCAGGTCAGCCCTAGGTGTTTGTGTGTGGCCTGCCTAGAAGCAGCCTTCTGGGCTCGGACGGAGGTGAGTTAGTTGGACTTAGTTCCCAATGAAATCAATGGGGGCAAATCCATGACTGATTTCTCCCACTGGGTTTCAAGAAGCTTCAGCTAAGAATGTAAGCACATCCTATTTACAGAAGGTAAATAGTAAAACTCCGGGTAGGCTTGCTAAGGTTGAGGGAATGTTCTTTCGCACGTGGTGGACTTGTAAAAGGGTAAAAGAGTATTGGGAAATAATCCATAATGAATCGGGGGGGTGGGGATGCTTAAAAGTACTTTTCAAAAAACAAAAAAACAAAAACATAGTCCTTTTTGTTGGGGATAACTCAGATGGAAATTCCCAGGTTTCAAAAAAAGGTTATTTATGTATCCCACTACTGCGTCCCATGTTTCCAAAATGGAAAATGAGCCAGCTAAAGAAGAATGGCAACTTAAGCTGATGGAATATGTGCAGCTCGCGGACTTAACATATAGAATAAGAGAACATGAAGAACATACGTTTAGAGAAGATCAGAAAATGATTATTGAATATATGGGAACTGTAGCTCTGGAAGAAGAAGAGTTTGGATTTGATATCCGGCTTTATCACTACCCAAAGGAGTCTCAAAGCGGCTAACATTCTCCTTTCCCTTCCTCCCCCACAACAAACACTCTGTGAGGTGAGTGGGGCTGAGAGACTTCAGAGAAGTGTGACTAGCAGCTGCATGTGGAGGAGTGGAGACACGAACCCGGTTCCCCAGATTACGAGTTTACCACTCTTAACCACTACACCACACTGGCTCTCACACACCACACTGGCTCTCACCAGTGGAGGGGAAATAGACATCTCCTAACTACTCTGAGTGCCCTTAACAAACTACAGTTCCCAGGATTCTTTGGGGGTAAAGCCATGGCTCTTTACAGTGCTATCATACTGCTTTAAATACATAGTGCAGATGGGGGCCTTTGCCTTTGATAAGAGGGGAGATTTGCAAGGTCTTCCAATATCTGATGAACTGGATCAGAAGACGGCAACTTGATTTAAGAGTCTTGAATTTCCAACATCTCTGATTTGCTTTAGAGGGGAGTCAGATTTTACAGCATACAGGCTGCCCCCCTAATCTGCATCTCTGCCGTGCACCTGCAACTTCCGCCAACATCCATAATCTTCCAAGCACACCTGGAGGAGCTGCCTCTTTCAGTTCAAAGGCTGGATATTCTGGCTTGGAAGAGGTTAAGGCCCTGCCCTTGATGCAATAATCCAGTGGATTCAGTGCGATGGTTGGCGCAAGCATTTGGTGGAGCAGCTTGCAACAGGGCGATGAAGAAGATGCCTGAAGAACGAGACATTGCACTGTTCTCCAGGTGGAAAACAAATGACGGACATTACGAATATCTGAGGTCAAGGGTGACTCATGACTTATTGGCGAGGGAGGGAAAGGGCTGCCCTCTTCTCCCCCCCTCTACTGTGATTCATGGGCAACCTGGACAAACCTCCACCAATTACTCTTCATCCTGTTGGGATGAAGGGAGGCAGATCAGATCCCCCCGGGCTTGGGTGTAAATAGGCGGCACTGGGTAACAGCAAGCAGAGAGGTGTTCTTGTTGTGCTTCTCAGCCCAGGAATTCAAAGGGAATGTCTTCTCAGGCCATAATGCTCAACATATAGTCCATATTCAGTTGTGGGTGATGTTTTGGATTAGGGCTCCACTTCTGGGTTTCATCCATATAACATTTGGGAAAGTTATATGGATGAAACCCAGAAATATCTGTCCAGATATTGCAAACAATACAGTTCCTATGAACTTTGCTAAGAGGCAGCAAGATGGTTCCCCATTATTGCAAGTAAATCTACACTCAAAAGCAGGGCCAGATTTAGGTTTGATGAGGCCCTAAACTACTGAAGGTAATGGCGCCCTTTATATGTCCAGCTGTCCTTTGTCAACAACCCCGTTGCTCTGCCAAAGCTCCTGCCAACCTAGCCGTTCGAAAGCATGCCAGTGCAAGTAGATAAATAGGTACTGCTGCGGCGGGAAGGTAAATGGCGTTTCCATGTGATCTGGTTTCCATCACAGTGTTCTGTTGTGCCAGAAGCGGTTTAGTCATGCTGGCCACATAACCCGGAAAGCTGTCAGCCTGAAAGCGAGATGAGTGCCGCAACCCATAGTCGCCTTTGACTGGACTTAACCGTCCAGGGGTCCTTTACCTTTACCTTTTTACCTTATCTGTGGTTGTTGTTGTTCAGTCGTTAGGTCGTGTCCGACTCTTCATGACCCCATGAACCAGAGCACGCCAGGAACGCCTATCCTTCACTGCCTCTCGCAGTTTGGCCAAACTCATGTCCCAAATTATATTGTGGAGTAACTCCCAAATACTTGCGAATAGCTCATCAAAAAGCTTTTGAAACCTATTTCCATGCTTTGATTCCGATTTGATTTTAGGATGTATTTTAATTGGTTGCTTGATTTTATGGTAATATATATTTGATGTTAGCCACTATGAGCCCGGTTTTGGGCAGGGAGGGTGGGGTATAAATAAATTTTTGTTGTTGTTGTTGTTGTTGTTGTTGTTGTTGTTGTTGTTGTTGTTGAAGTAAAATTATTCAAATATTCAGGACCAGGGTCTTTGATATCATTTCTAAAACCATTAAGCAACTTCCTTGCCAAATCTAGCTATAGCCCTGCTTTCATTAAACATAGGTTCTGACCTCCCTATTTGACATACAGCTTTAGGGTTTTTTCCCCCTACTGACAGACACATGTTTGGTGACGGCACACTTTTGGAAATCTCAGGCTGAGCTACCCTTTCAAGGTATGGTTCAACAGCATTTGGGATGTGGCTTCTCAGAGCGACTAACTGGGCTTAGAAGAGTAGCAAAAAGCATAACAAGGAGAGATACCTTTGTGGAAACCATGGACTCAGCTACACTCAGTCAGTTATATCGTTGTAAACACCATTGTAAAGATGCGACACCAGATGGCGCTGTAGAGCAAAAAACTTTGTCTATGTGATTTTACATAGGGTTCCCCCCCTTTTGTTATAACAATCTAATTTATTATAGCATCCCCCCCTCCACTCCCCCCCCGTATGTAGATCCAGCCCTGGTGCCCTTTCTTTTCATATGTAAAGAAAGTAGATAACAATTCTCTCCCACCCACTACTCTTAATTTGTCTGTGGAGAGGCTATATTAACTGTTAAGAATCTGCTTGAGGCTACAAATTCAATGTAATTTTTGTGTGCTGATTGCATTATATAACTAGACTAGTACCCAGTTATTGTTGTTCAAAGTTTTATTATTTTGGGATTTTTTTTCCAAAAAAGGGGGGGGGATGCTGAAATTATAGCAGCTGGAAAAATAAAGGAACCCTGAGAAATTTAGGCTACTGATTCTCCCCCCATGCAGCACCCTCCTTCCTAATCTGTGTGTGTGTTTAGCTTGACTTGGCGAGGTTTCGGATAATTTAGGGTTATTTTCAGCAGCCAAAATACAGAGGAGGAGGAGGAGGAATCGTAGAAGAGTTGGAAGGGAACATGAGGAACATCCGCTCCAACCCTTTGCAATCCAGAAACCTTTCACCCAACGTGGGGCTCAAACCCTCGGCCCTGGGATTAAAAATCTCATGCTCCTTCCGACGGATTGGAGCATTTTACCTTTCTCCCATGGCCACTGTTGCCAATGACAATGAGGACACACATTCTTAAAATAAGGAAAGAAAAATAATAGAGCTTTGGGCTCTCTTCATGAGGGGTTCCAGGCTGCATTGGGCCGACACCTCTGTTTCAATGCTCCAAACCTGCCCCCCTTGGTTGAGTTTGTACTCCTTTGCGGGTGTGGGGGGGGAAAGCTTGTCAGACTCCCCAACCTGTTATTCCGGCCCTCAGTGGGACACTCCAGTGCCTCCAGATTGTAGGAGAGGCTCCGCCCGGAGGCCTTCCTGCTTTGCAAGGTACCAAGTGGCTTGGAATGTAGTGGAGCCAGTTGCATCATGCCAGCCTCCTCCCAAGAGGCAACAGGAGGCCTCGGGCTTTCGCCTTTCCTGGTCCTTCCTAATGCAGAAGGATGTTCAGGTGGAGAGGTGTGGGGTGGGGAGAGGAGTGTTGGAGGAAATGAAAAGGAGCGAGATCGGAAGAGCAGCCGAATGATTGATGCTCCTGTTTTCAAATGAGCTCTAACGCCCTGATCCCCATCACCGTTTTCTTGTCCAAATCGATTGGACGGCAGCCTTCAAAAACAAGGCGATTAGGGAAGAGTTCAGGAGGTGCACACTCCGGGAAGGAGGAGAGATCCGAGTTCATCCTTAGTGGGCAGTTGTTGGCTGCAAGTCGCTGTCTTTCAGCTTCACAGTCTCCTTGTGCAAAGTCCATTACAAGAGGCTTGCAAATACACACACACAAATTACTCGCCTGCCATTTTTTAAATTTTTTTATTTTTATTTTGGTAAGTTACTAGCCCGCTGGGGACTAGCATAGGAGCAGAGAGCCCTATCCCTTCTCTCGATCGTTTCTATGCTAATGATCCATCGCGCCTGTGCCAGTCTTCTCGCTTGCCTGTAGACTGTTTATTTAGTTAAGTTAGAAAGCGCTGAGTGCCAAAATGGGCTTCGAAGAGGATTACACCTACAAAAACCAATGGCGCCAAGTGTATCAATGCCACGTACTTGATGACACGCGATTCCTTGTCACCCACGGCTACCAGGCAAATGCTTAAATGCAAAGCTCCGTTGCAGTGTTGTTCTGTGGATGAGATGGATGCAGCTATAGCAGGCTGCTGCTATAATGGTTTGTGGAGGTAGTGATGGCGACCACCCATGTTTTTCATTGGGTTTCATTGGGTATGTAGCATCTTCAGAGGCGAGAGCATGGAGCTGCCGCCACCCCACCCCCCAATGTCTGGCCTAAATTTACCCTGCTGAAGAACAACAACACAAGCTATAAAAATGCATTTCCAGCCCAAAATGTCCTACACAAAGCAGAGATGGGGCACTCTTAGCACTCCAGATGATTTGATAGACTACAACTCCCATCATCCCTGACCATTGGCCATGCTGGTTGGGGCTGCTGGGAGCCGAAGTTTCAAAAAAAAAATATGAAGGGCCACAGGTTCCTCACCATGGGTTTAGTCTGTCCATCTGACTGACTTTCACCTCTTTGATCCCAGACCACCACCTTTTCACATGTTTCAAAATGGCACTCAAGGTAAAGCTGGAGGCCTTGTTGTCCCAAGCTCTTCCATAATCTCCTTGTTTTTGTTTCATGTTACCGATTTTGCCTGAGGAGAAGGCCCTGAGGCATCTGAATAATTAGTATTGGGGTGTATAACGATGACACCTCTTAGTCATGAAGATTCCAGAAGGGAGATGCAGTATCATCTATTCCAACCCTGCCCTTCAAAATGGCGGAGGATGCTAGAGTCACATGACAGCCAAAAGAGGACTCCCCTGATGAAAGAGCTTCAGCAGCGCACACTTTGCTTATCCTGGTTTTCCACCAGGTCAAAAAGAAATTGAGGAGCATGATCCCCCTACTAGATTTTGGACACAGTTGTTCCATAATTCCTTGAGCGATGAGAAGTATAGCGGATGCTGCAATGAATGCAGACAGCTGGTATTCAGGGGTCCACTGCCTCTAATACTGGAGGTAATTTATAGTTTGGGGGACTCTGAAGCTTGAACTGTCATTGGGGGCCCTTCACAACCAAAAATGAGATCTGGGTAACCATGGTTGTCTTCTTCAATGGGGTCGTTCCACCACACCTTTACAACAACTGTGCTACTGACTCTCAGGCTTTGGGGCCATTGAAATATAGACAACAACAAAAATGATCAATGTGACTCAGTTCAATGTGACTCAGACTGGTTCTACTAGACCCAAAATTTTTAAGCAATGTGGACTAAAGTCACTTCTGGAGCTCCTCTTGGATCAAGGGAGATGATCCACTCCATAGTAGATCCATAGTAGATCATGTATAGCAGTTCCCCCCCCCCCAAACTAGGGTCTCCAGCTGTTGTTGGACTACCCCCCCCAAACTAGGGTCTCCAGCTGTTGTTGGACTACAACTCCCATCATCCCTTGCTAGCAGCACTAGTGGTCAGGGATAATGGGAATTGTAGTCTGAAAACAGGTAAAGTTTGGGAAACCCTGAGTAAATTAGGCTGAGCTCAATGGACTAATGGTCTGACTTGGTAGAAGGAATTTTCCTAAATTTGCTCCTTTTCCATTCTGGACTGGTTTCATGGCCATCCATAACCCAAGTATCAATCGTTTGTTGATTTTTGTTGTTGCTGCTGCTGTTGGCCATGTAGTCTGGATTGTGATCAAATGGCTACCTACCTACCTACCTACACACACACACACACACACACACACCCCTCTTTTGTCATAGCCAGCACCTCCTCCTTGCCTGGTGGATGAGCTTCTCTGTGATAAAGTCACTCTCTGGTCCTTCTTTCATGCATTGCTTCAGTTGCTCTGACATCAAAAGCTGTTTCCTCGACCGCCCACTGGCAGTGGGTGTTATGAGCTTGCCTCACATGGCTGCGCTCTCACGTGCAGGGTGGGCGGGTGCTGCTGCTGAGCGTGCAACCTCTTTGTGGTGTCAAAACACGCCATTCCCTCCATCTCCAGATAGGAAGGCCCAGCCATCCAGGTTGTTGAGACATCTCAGTGATACCCAGGGGCGGAATTTGCATCAGGATGCTGAGCTGGCAACTCACGCGGAGAGCCGTTTCCCAAATTCGATGGGGGGTGTCTGATGACAATAATCCAAACATTAGGTTTGTGTTGGGGAAACTTATTCTTCAAGCCATGAGCTTGGATGGCTTTGAAAGAGGGTTGTACAAATTCATGGCTATGTCCTACATCTGCTGTGGGAGTGTCAGGGACCGTGCTGAGGAGGGCTGCACTGAGGAGGAATGGTGGGAGCCTCCCACCCTCCTGCTCCTGCATCTTCCCAGGAGCAGGAGGAGTGGAGGACAGTATAGATTTGGAACAGTGGTTTGCAGAGGGGCATAGTTCAGAAGGCAGAAGCTGGGAAATACTGGATGGGGAACAGCTAGGAGAAGAAACACTGGAAGAGAGAGGGTTAACAGATTCACCATCTTGGGACAGCATTCACCCCCCTTCTCCAAAGACACAAAGAACTCAGAAAGGGGCAGAACAGAAAGCGCAGAGGGTACAAGCTCAGATTACAAGACTAGGAGTGACGATTAATAGGGACGGAAGAGGGTGGGATACTTAATTGGGAGCACCACCATTTCTAGGAGATGTGGTCTTTGTTCTCTCACTGTGATTATTAAAGATTCTAACTAGTAAGCTGTTCCTTTTGTTTGATCTTTTGTTTACTGGGGGGGGGGGAGCCGATTCCCCGAAGCCTGACAGAGAGGCAATAGGGGCACACTGGGAAAGCAGCTGAGATCAAGGGACCAACCAATAGGGAAGAGCAAGATGCAAGCCAGGAGAGAGAACTGGACAACCAAAAGGCATACTGTCCAAATGTCCCAATTTTCCAAGGACAACCCCAAAATTACAAAAGCCACCCCTGCTTCTGATCTGATGTCCCTATTTCCCCGGCAAGTGTCACCGCTGCCGAGCTCGGGGAAGAGGATGAGCCGGTGCATGTTCAGAGCGGTGGTGGCTGCGAGGGATAATCCTGTTGCTACTCCATGGCCTCTCCTATGCTTTAGTGACATCCAGCCAATCAGGGCTGTGCACAGCCGGGTTTTGCAGCAGCCCTGCAGAACCAGCTTCTCTTTGTCCCGAAAGATAATACGGGGTGGCGCTTTTCTGTGCACATGGGATCATCTGGGAAACTTGAAATCTGATATAAGAATCTGATAGTGAAACTTGAAATCTGATATAAGAATCTGATAGTGTTTACCATTTAACAAACAAACAAACAAACAAACAAACAAACAAAAACCAACACAAAACCAACAACCACCTAGTTCTCATGGCTGTGAACATTTTGTGAAGCTAGGTTGGCAGCTCCTGGAAGAGACTTCAGTGCTTGAGGGGTGGAGGTGTTGTGTCTAGCATGGCTCTATGTCACTCCTTCATGACCATTGTAGATAGTACCTGTCCTATCATGCATAGAACCATACCTTATATTTTTTTATCAAGATGTTCCCTACTAAAAAACAAACCAAAAACCAAAAACCAAAAAAACCTGAAAAAGTCTGCAAAACCTGATGTTTTGGTTTCCAAATTGAGCATGCAAGCGGCAAAACTTTATGCTAACTTCCAGGAATGTTATTTATTCTGCAATATATTTTGAGTGCAGAAATGGAGTCCCCTTAGCGCAGAATTTTTGATTCTTTGGCTTAGAACGCAAGAGGGTTTCGCTTTCAAGAGCTTTGGCACAGAGTACTGGTTTAATGTGAAGTTTAATTACTCAGTTAATGCTCATGCAAGGTTTTGAAATTGCCAACACTCCATAATCGTTCGGTGTGATTATTATGGTGATTATAACACAATGAGTCTTGATGCACTCAATCTGCCCATCATCTTATCACCCTCCACAATTTTATGGAACCCTGAGGGATGGAATTTAAAACACAGCTCTAGAACAGAGATCGAGAAGGGAACCTGACATTTCGTAGAAGCCAGCTGAAATATTTGTCTGCAATTACATGGATTCCAGATTGGAAGACTTGGAAAGGGGCAGTTCAGCTCAGAAGTTCTCTCTGTTTTCCCTTACACAGGTACCTTCCCTTTCCACCACCACTGGGCCAATCAGCATTTTTGAGTGGATGGGAGGGGGCAATACAGACTCAAAAAACAATGAATGTGAAATCACATAGAGTCTGTAGAACTTTCTCGGTGCTGTAGACCTGATCTGATTTCTCCTGGAGCTGCTTAAACCCAACAACAAAAAAACACCCATGCAAAGTATTGCAAATATTGCAAAACTGTCTAACGACAATGGGGTAAGCTCTAGCAAAGTTCAAACCACAATACCACAATTCTACATTCAGATGTGAAGGTGGAAATTTGCATCCTTTTTTGAACACACACACACACAAAAATCAAATTTGTTTTAGTTCTACAGTTTGGGGAGCATTTCACAATCTTCAGCAGAAGTCCCGTTTTAATTAAAGTCTAAAAGGTAAAGGTAAAGGAACCCCTGACCATTAGGTCCAGTTGTATCCGACTCTGGGGTTGCGGCTCTCATCTCGCTTTATTGGCTGAGAGAACCGGCGTACAGCTTCTGGGTCGTGTGGCCAGCATGACAAAGCCGCTTCTGGCGAACCAGAGCAGCACATGGAAATGCCGTTTACCTTCCCGCCGGAGCGGTACCTATTTATCTACTTGCACTTTGATGTGCTTTCAAACTGCTAGGTTGGCAGGAGCAGGGACTGAGCAACGGGAGCTCACCCCGTCGCGGGGATTCGAACCGCCGACCTTCTGATCGGCAAGCCCTAGGCTCTGTGGTTTAACCCACAGCGCCACCTGCGTCCCTCCAAATGCTCATGGAGGCAGGAAGGAAATCCTACGTCATTTATGAGTTCATCCACTTCATTGGGTCTGCGTTTTATTCTGTTTGTCACTTGCTTTCTAAGCACAGGCCCAATATGTTATTCGTTAGCCCCACCTTTTCTGCTTACCATTGAATTGGAACAAACATCAATTCATAGAAAACCTGATTGACGTTTGTTACAATTCAGAAGAAAAACCTCTTGGACTCATGCTTACAAACAGAAAGTTCATTGCGCTTAATCTTAAGAACTGCACCAGTTAATTTTCATCAGCATCCGAATTGCTTCATTGTCAAAGAAAGTGAATTTGTATGGGTCAGATGCATAGCTGTCAACTTTTCCCTTTTCTTGCGAGGAATCCTATTCGGAATAAGGGAATTTCCCTTTAAAAAGGGGGAAAGTTTACAGCTATGGTCAGATGTGAACTGGCAATGCCACTGGCAGCTGGCAATTTGTTTGCACCCTGCTGAATGACTAGGAGAGATAGTACTTTGCTTTCACCCAGTGTGGCTAAGAGAATGTTGTATCAGTTCACCCATAATTTCCAGCAGCCAAATTAGCAGGAAATATTCACATACTGTATTATTATGTTCCTTCTCTTTCAGTGGAGGGTAGGGATAGCTGAGCCCTGAATTAAAATAAAGGTGGCCAGCCTCTATATGACAGAAACTTCTCGGTAGGATTTCTACCCTCTCTCAGAAAAAGCAGTTGAAAACAGTTCAGAGCTGTGCTGCATTCTGCAGGAGAAAGCTATTGACTCTGGTGTTTTGAAAGGAGTTGGTTAGCAAGCACGAGCTGGCAGTGGTCCATGATGGGTACATTCTATAAACCTGGTTTTTCCAGTTATGAAAAGTGCCTCTGGAAATTGAGCTTTATCTATCTTGGTACCTATAAGGGGCCTGAGTGCTGGACAAGCTGCTCTGGATAAAAATAGACAAAAGTACTGTACACTGCATTCTGTCCGAATTTTATCCTGGCTGGCATGAAAGGCAAGCGCCTTTTCAGTAAGTCTCGCCAGGTGGCACTGTTGCTCAGACCATCACCCCTCATCAGGGAAAACAAGTTTTGTGCTACTGCAAACATTTTTGCAAAATTTAAGCTGCACTTCTACACTCACTTACCCAGGAGCAAGCGTGGAATTTGGTTCTGACCGGACGTGTATAGGAACTGGACAATAATATGCCAAATAGCCAATTTTCCCAAGCTGGTCATATGCCAGCCGTTGTGGAGATCATCCTTTCTTTAGCTGGACAACGTGCAAGCTCGGCCTTGAAAGACCTGCGCCTTGCCGTCTCACTGCATTCAGGTTCTCCGGAGAGGTCCACTTCCTCACCTGAATCAGGCAGGTCCATAGGCTGAGCTGCACTGGAAGTCACATCGGGAATGGTGGGAGAAACCTCTGGATCAAGAATATGACCCACATGGTGTTCTGTATCAAGTAAGTTCTGTATCATGGCAGGTCATGAATGGGGAAAGTTGTGGTCCTCCTGGTGTTGCTGGACTCCAGCTCCCATCAGCCTCAGCCAGCATGGCCAATGGCCAGGAATTATGGGAGCTGATGTCCATTAATATCTGGAGGACCACAAGTTCTCCATCCATGACATAGGTGATTCATTTTATTCAACTTCTGAGGAGTTGGAGTCAATATCAGATTCACCATGAGCCCTTTTTGGCCACAGATGGCCAATTCCCTGGAAAGGTAGGAGTTTCAATAGGGGACTCTAACTTCTTCATTGCTATTTTTCTTTTTACTTGTACTTCCTATATAAGAGTATCATCTTTCCTCCAGAGTACCTCATGTGTCTCCTGGCCTCCAAATGAGCTCACCATTTGCCAGGGCCTCCTATCTCTGAAAGGCTCCTGGCTAGCATTTTGTTCCCGAGCGAAAGGATGCTACCATGTGCTCTCTGATCCTAGCAGTTCTTTTCCCAAAGGGAAGATGCTTGAAGATACAATAGCGCCAATTCAGAAGTGACTTTCATCTGCTGTCTCCATCTGTCTGTGTACATGTTATCATCTCTTGATGAAGATGCTGTGTTAGGTGAGAGGGAGAGGTCAAAGAACCTGTTGGGAAGTGTGGTGATTTCCAAAACGAGAAGTAAAAAGAGGAGAGCCTCGTAGCTTCATGCTGTGTGCATTTGTAAACATTATTATTATTATTATTATTATTATTATTATTATTATTATTATTATTATTATTATACCCTGCCTATCTGGCTGGGTTTCCCCAGCCACTCTGGGCAGCTTATAGCATATCTAAAAACATAATAAAAACCTTCTGAAACAGGGCTCCCTTCAGATGTACAGTGGTACCTCGACTTACGAATTTAATCCATTCCGAATGCACATTCGTAGGTCGGAAAATTCGTAAGTCGAAAAAAGCGATTTCCCCATAGGAATGCATTGGAAACGAAAAATTCAAAAAAGTAAGTCGAGTAAACCGCATCTAAAATTCGTAAGTCGAGTAAACCCCATCTAAAACCGCCAACGGATGTCCTTCGGATGTCAAAAAATTCGTAGGCGTGCGGGCACTTTTTTCATTCGTAAGT
Organism: Lacerta viridis; assembly: GCA_900245905.1. Classification (NCBI taxonomy): domain Eukaryota; kingdom Metazoa; phylum Chordata; class Lepidosauria; order Squamata; family Lacertidae; genus Lacerta; species Lacerta viridis. The sequence continues at coordinate 24,080 of OFHU01002011.1, forward strand.
CGAAAAATTCGTATGTCGAGTGATTCGTAAGTCGAGGTACCACTGTATTCTGAAAGTTGTGTAGTTCTTTATCTCCTTGACATCTGAAGGGAGGGCGTTCCACAGGGCAGGTGCCACTACCAAGAAGGCCCTCTGCCTGGTTCCTTGTAATTTCACTTCCAGCTGTCAGTAAAAGCTGTTTGACAGTGGAGCAGATTCCCTCAGTGGGTGGAAGCTTTTAAGCAGAGGTTAAACTCTTCTGATCCCTCCCTCTTTTTGATTCCACTTCCAGTCTGATAAGTCAAGCTGCTAACACTCAACCTGCCTCTCTCTCCCTGCCCTCTAAACAAGATTGTTTCTAGAATCATAGAACTGTAGAGCTGGAAGGGACCTCCGAGCATCATCAGGCACTCTACTATTCAAATTAGGCACCAGTGTTTTTCTTACAATCCCCTTCTCAATGAAGTAATCAATTTTAACCTAGCATTTAAATTATCAAAACTTTCTGATTGGTTAATTTGAGCAAATAAACTCCTGCTTTCAAATTTATGCAAAATACCACTTTTGCCCCTGGAGGTGGGGGAAAAAAATTCAGGTCCCTAAATCTGATGAGTCGTAATAACTGGCCCTGCGTCTGAACGAAACCCATCCACCAAGAGTTTCAAAGGAAAGTATTTTGGAAGGGATAAGTAAGCACCAGAAAGCTGGCTGTGAGTGCAAGTAGTCAACAACAACACACACACACACACACACACACACACACACACTCCAAACCTTGCTCCATTGCCACCTCCTCACTGAGTCTCTGCCTTAAAGAAAATGTAAGCATCACCCACAGTATGAGTCAGGATTTGTTTGTGGATTAGGACACCTCCTGCTTTTCTTCCCTCCTCCCCCCAGCTTGATTTGCTTCAAAACATGTTCCTCTCCTTTTTTTACGATTCTCATTTAGAACCAAAAAAGCCTTAGGGGCAAGATCTTTATAATCTTTTCCATAGCGCCATGCAAAGCGAAGAAGTGTGAGTTCAATAATTAATAACAATTAACCCAGGGATCGTTACAGTGCTCTCCTCCCCCTCTTTTCCTCACAGAGCACGGGCTAATTAAGCACGTACACATTTGCAAGCAAATTGATTGCGAGGACGAGCAGGAGATTCCTAGAGCAACATCCATGGGGGGGGGGGGAATCCTACACAGAAATAAATCCGGTAAGTGGGTGTATGAGTGAAAGCTTGAAAGTCATGCCACCTGCAGTGGAATGTCTGTTTTTATGGTAACCCTGTGCTGGGTGCTGTTCAGAGTGCAAAAATAATACTATCCCTACCCGAGAAGGAAGACTCCTCATCCTGTCCTATTCAGTCCTTTTTCTTCTTCTTCTTCTTTTTAAAGGTGCCCATACTCACCACGAAGTTGTTAGAGTAAGTGCCACACTTTTTACTTTTGGAGAGAAAAAAATGGTGCCAGTACTGTGTACCCTTAAGTACCCCCAGAGAAAAAGCACTGGGCAAGTCGGGGTGAAGAAAAAGATAAAAGGACCCCTGGATGGTTAAGTCCAGTCAAAGGCGACTATGGGGTTTCGGCGCTCATCTCACTTTCAGGTCAAGGGAGCCGGCGTTTGTCCACAGACAGCTTTCCGGGTCATGTGGCCAGCATGACTAAACCGCTTCTGGTGCAACAGGACACTGTGATGGAAGCCAGAGCGCATGGAAACGCCGTTTACCTTCCCACCGCAGCGGTACCTATTTTAATGTTACCAGATGTCCCCGTTTCCCAGGGACATTCCCCGGATTTACAAATCAGTCCCCATACAAAATCAATTGAAGTTGAAAAGTGTCCCCGGATTCATTGAAAAAAAAACTGGCAACCTTAAGTCCTATTTATCTCCTTGCACTGGCATACTTTTGAACTGTTAGGTTGGCAGGAGCTGGGACAGAGCAATAGGAGCTCACTCTGTTGCGGGGATTCGAACCGCCAACCCTCTGATCGGCAAACCCAAGAGGCTCAGTGGTTCCCCCCCTCTTCCTAGGCTCAGTGGTTTAGACCACTGCGTGTTCAGGTGGTTCTCCTATGTCAAAAGCTCCTTCTCATAAAATGTTAGCAAGCCTGACGTGCTAGTTTTCTACTTGCAGGATTTAACGCAAGAAAAACCTGCTGAATCAAATCAATGTCCCATCTGGTCCAGCATCCTGTTCTCACAGCGGCCACCTGTTGGAAACTCATAAGCTGGACCAGAGCACAAGAGCACTCTCCCCTCCCATGGGAAACAAAAGACGACTTGGCAAAATCCACCACAATCCATTGGGCAAGGGATGTAGGACATAATATAGAATTGAGTTTCTGGGGGGAACTTTGGGAAACTGAAATTTACAGAAAACTGTATGAAAAGGATTTGTAGATGGCACTTGACACCGAGTAAGTTACCAAAGATGTATAAATCAGAATCAGGTATTTTTTGGAAATGTCAAGAAACAGCAGGTACATTCTGCCATATGTGGTGGACATGCAAAGCAGCTAAAGGCTTTTGGGGTGGAGAAAGTGCTTTAAAAGGACGTTCCCAAAAAGACCAGAAGCGTTTCTTTTTAAAATGGTGCTGCCCCAGTAACCTTTCCCCATATCTTATTTGGTGCCCTAGCTCTAATTTGTTGCTAGCTTGCAGGTTTTTAAACAGTGCTCAAAAGCATTGGTTTTTTTTGGATCTGCTATCATTTTTAGGGCAATGTTAATTATTCTGCCTCTTCGCTTTCCCATGTTTCCATGCATAGTGTACTATTTTAGGATGTGTAACCGTCTTAAACTGGTTCTCTGGAACAGCAGGGGATAACAGTGGGAGCCAGTGTGGTGCAGTGGTTAAGAGCAGTGAACTCGTAATCTGGTGAACCGGGTTCGTGTCCCTGTTCCTCCACATGCAGCTGCTGGGTGACCTTGGGCTAGTCACACTTCTCTGAAGTCT